>JAHTMV010000030.1:0-112154 GCA_022315185.1 Agaricus sinodeliciosus
TACTTGTTTGGACTTTTCTTCATTTCTTTCTTTCCAATATGAATAATTCTTGTAGAAAAGTCTGAGCCAGTGGAGGATTCCTGGAGTGACGAAAGCGTTCAGCGATATCTGGGCAAACGTACGCTGGACAATCCCGAATTTACCTCCTTCTTACACAATGCCATTAGTCGTCGTCTGATGCCGCCACATTCAGAAGGTCCTTGAGGAAACTAGTATCAAGAAGACGTAGAGGTGAAGGTGACCACAATTAATATTAATCCTGTCGCTTACTTACCCGATCTCAATCAAACTAGGAACTGACAAAGGCCTTCGCCCCTGCCAAAGGAGGTTACAAAAAAGGTTCAGGAAGCCCTCAGAGCATACGGGTCCGCCATCTAGATGCTTGTAACTACATTTGCGGTGCTATAGCTTACTCATTTTTGTACAACAATCATGACTTGACTAGTGTAGGTGGCAGAGCACGCGCAATATAACAATGTTTTCGTCCGACTGCTCCTTGATCATTATAAGATTTCGAATGTCATGTACATCCAACAGCTCTCTTTCTAAGCTGGATGTCCATGCCCTGCTCCTTGTCATTACCACTAAACACCCCGTCGCGATTACCGCGACCACTCACAACGCTATTTGCCAGATTCATTTGAGGATCCGTAGGGGTCAAAGATGTGATTGAGTTGCAAGGGACAAGCTAAAGCCGGAGCGGCATTTTCGCGTTCAGGAGCCGAAGCTCCTGTGATAGCGGAGATCCTCTCCCTCTCAGATGCCTAGATCAGCACACACCTGAGCGCTGAGCCTTTATAACGGATTAATCTGACAAAAGTCAAACCTCTTTCACAGCCTTGCCTTGTGTCGTATTCCTGCAGCATAAGGTACTATCTGCTTGTCGAGCGTTCAGTTTCTGTGGGTCTCTGAAGTACTTCAGGTTTTTCGTGGTCTGTCCAGATTTCGAACTGTCCTTCGCATCCAACAGGTACTGTCTCCATAACTTCAGTGCCTTGACTATAGCCAGTAACTCCTTGTCGTAGATCTCGTAGTTTCGTTCTGCTTCAGTCAACGTTTTGGACATGAATGCAACCGGATGCCATTTTCCTTCCTGTTCCTGTGATAGGACTGCTCCGTCCATAGTTTGATGCATCCACCTCCAATCTAAACTTTCCATAGTCATTTGGCAACGCCAAACACTGGTTCGCTGGTGATGGAACTTTGACGCTAGTCGAATGCCTGTTGTTGTGCTTCTTCCCATTCCACTCTTTCCTCCTCCCTTCAACTGATTGAGCGGAGCTGCGATGATGCTCGAAGTTTTGTATGAAGCGTCTGTAAAGTTCGAATCCCAAGAAACTCTCCACCTCCTTAATTGTTCGTGCGTTTTCCATTCCTTATGGCTCTGACCTTCTCCTTTTCCATAGTAGCTTTTCCATTCCTACAACCGTGCCTAACAAGGCGATTTCCGTGGCGTCGAATTCACATTTCGATCGTTGAAGAATAGACTATGTTTGTCAGCGATTTTCAGGAAACGTATAGTCCGTTCACGTAGTTTCCTTGGTACGTCCTGGGATCGCGAAGTCGTCCATATAGTGACCAGTGCACCTTCTTGGATCATTCTCGGAACATGGTTGCCATCATACGAAAAAGGTCGCCGGGGAGTTACTCATTCCAAAAATGCGGTAGGTTCGAATAATCCACGATTGGTGATAAACGCTGCTTTCCATCATCTCCTTCTCTGATCTGACATTGTTGTAACCCCAGATAATGTCAGTTTATTGAAGTATTTCGCATCTTGCAGTTGGTCGAGTACTTCGTTATGAGCGGTAATGGCGTTTTGTCCTGATCGAATGTTCGTGAGTTTCCTGTAGTCCTGGCATAGTCGGAGTGATCCATCTTTCTTTGGTACGAAGAAACAAGGGGCAGCGTATGGTGAATTTGGATGGTCGAATTCGTTTCGATGCTAGGTTCGTCTAAAGAACTTATCCAGTTCTCCCTTTCCTTTGGCGTCATGTTATAAACCTTCGATGATATCTCCTTTGGTGCGTCTCCGTTAGATTGATCTCATGATCCCATTCCGTTCGAGCTGGTAATTGCTCAAAATTCCGTTTGTTAAACAAGTGCGTAAATGGTCGAATGTAATCGGGTAATCTTCGGGGTTGGTGGGGTCTGATTCTTTTCCCTCCGTAGCGCTGTCCACATCAGTGGAGCCGTCGAGAAAAAGGAATCGTTTGGTGTGGTGTAGTGCATGTACTGGGGCATCGGTAAACTGACTTCTTGGTTTATCCAGTCGATCTCCGGGTTGTGTTGAATTAACCAGTCGTATCCAAGAAAGATATCCGCGCTTGAAATGTCGATACCAGTGCCTTGATTTCCTCCTTATGTCTCCTAGATCCATCTGGATTTTGGCGTCCTCCGTTAAATCCTGTCCGATTTGGTGTTCCGTCTGCATTTCTCATGCGAATGGGTTGTTGTCGTTTGACCTTCTTCAATTTCTCTCTCTCTGCCAGTTCCGTCGCTATCATCGTCATATTGTGCCCGAGTCGATAAGGGCCTTGACCGTTTTCCCATTCTTGGTTTTGATGGTTGCATCCAGCAGAATTTCGCGCATTGAGTCTCTCTTGAAAGGAATAACATACTTGGATTTCGAATTTGTTGTTACATGGGGAGAGACTCTACGATTTATGGGTCGAGATTTCGCGCTCAATCGGACCCTTCGGCAAAATGCTTCTCGGTGTCGTCTTCTTCGCTGTGGACTATCCTCGGTTATTCCCTAGTCCTAGCTCTCTTCGGCGCCCTACAATTCCTGGCGATGTGTCCTGGTTTGTTACAATTGTAACACGTTACGGCCTTCTTCGGCTGCCTGCATTCTCGAGCAAAATGTCCGAACTTTCCACAGTTGAAACACTTCCTCTGATTATTCGGGGTTTGGACTCTAGCAGTTTCGAACCTTCCTACTTCCATGGGTTGACCACTTCCTCCATACGTGACTCCTGTCACGGTGTGTTTGTCGAACAAACTCATCGTCTCTGTTCCCATTCCTACTGCTTTTATGACTTCGAGCCATCCGTTGAATGTGGTGGGGACTTTGTCGGGTGGGAATGATAGAATGGTGCGAATGGTTTCCTTTTTGACGTTCTTCTTCAGCAAGAAGATGGCGTGTTGGTCGTCCGTTCCCGCCTTGTTCATCATCAAGGTAAACTCGACTAGGAAATCCACGATGGGTTTCCTTCCTTGGGTCATAGTCTCGATAGCTATCTCGCTCTTCTCCTTGTCCATTCCATCGATAAACAACTCCTTCGCCTGTTTCTCGAATTGCTTCCACGTGAATGTTACGTCTGGGTTGGTGACTTTGTCCGCTACGAGTGCTGAAAAACTTCCGGCTACTCCTCCTCTCATCCTGGATATGGCCGCTATGATCATCCTGTCATTGTCGGTGATCCCGTTAAACTTTATGAACAGCTGAATGCTCCTCCACCAGTCCTCAAATCTCTCTCTGCTTCCCTCGAACCAACCGGGGTCGGGGATAATTGACTTGGTACTCTCTGTGGTCGACATGTCTGATGGTTCCTTCGTCTCTGATTGGTCTTCGTTGTCGATGTGAATATCCGCAAAACTGTCCGCTATGTGATCTACTTCTTCGTGATCTGATTGTGGTGCTGATTCCGGTCTCGATGTCGGCTACTCGGTAACTCGATCTCTCGCAACAATCCATCGTGATATGCGGCTAATTCTTCTTCGACAAGTCGTTTCTTTCCTTGTCGGCTGCTACTTGGCATAAACTCGTGCCCTGATGACTACGCTTGTAAAAAGCCTCGACGCGAAAAAATTATGTCCGTTCGGTTGGTAGATCTGCCGTATGCACTACCACTACAGCAAGCTCGCTAGGCTGCTGTCTGCAAGGTGAGGTGTAGACGCTTTACCAAATGTTACGACCTTAATCTTATAAGACTCAGGTTGCAGACAAGTGACAAAGACTTGAGGGCGATAAGAGAGAAGAGTAAGGGAAGGATACGATTGGTAAAGCGTAAGGAATACAGCAGTACCTACAGAGTTTATATACGTAGAGACAACTACCCAAGGTAACTAAGTATAGAACAGGACTGAGTCATAGTACTCGGGGTAGTGGAGTAAGTGGAGCCAGAACGTATGGACGTGGAGTAAAGCATATGGGAGTGGAGTAACAGTGAGACAAAAGATACTAGAAAGGAAAGATGAAAGAAAAGTATAACTGGCAGGCATGGGAATGCGGAAAAACAAAAGAGCCGGAGCAGGTGACCATAACTAGTAAACCATAACAGCTATGCACATCATTGGGGATAGAAAGGAACCTATCAACGGCGTATCATCCTCAGATGGATGGACAGACGGAACGCATCAACCAAGAAGTCGAAATGTATTTGCGGAATTTCATCAGCTATCAACAGAACAATTGGATGAAATGGCTACCTATGGCGGAATTCCATTACAATGATAAAGTCCACTCTGCCACGAAGAACACACCATTCTTTTTGAATCACGGATTCCATCCATGGAAAGGGAATCACAGTCTACCTACGTTCAACCCAGCAGCAGCGGATTTCTCATCGGAGTTAGAGAAAGCCCGAGAAGAAGCTAAAGCGGCAATGGAAGAGAACAATGATCTTATGCGAAGCCGAGGAAACCACGGAAATAACTCTAAAGTGTTCTCACCCGAAGAGAAGGTCTGGCTAGAAGCAGTTAACATTCATTCCAACCGACCATCACGGAAACTTGACAACAAACGCTATAGACCTTTCGAGATCGTCGAAGCTGTCGGAGATTGGTCATACAAGCTTCGCTTACCTGAATCCTGGGCAATCCACAACGTGTTCCACATTTCATTGCTCACACGATGTCATGAACCCGAGTTTGACAGCCAACATCACCCTACCCCGCCCCCACCTGATATCATAAATGAAGAAGAAGAGTACGAAATCGAAGAGATCCGAGGACATAGGAAGCGAGGAAGAGGAACCCAGTACTTGGTACATTGGAGGGGCTACGGAAATGAAGAAGACACATGGTTACCAAGATCAGCCTTAGAGAACGCCAAGGACGTCCTAGACGAGTACGAAGAAACACGATAGTAGGATATAAAGCCCAACGAAAGCACTCCAATTGGTATACAACAATCGTCAATCTCTTTCATCCTCCAAATCACCTGCAAATGTCCGACATCTCAACCTTTATTCCACCTTTCCAATCCACCAACAACGAAACACCTGCTTTGGTCAGAATTCGAGGAGCAGATTTATGTGTCCAAACCAAAGACGGAATGCGCTTCTGGATCCATTCATACTTCCTCACCAGAGAATCCGTTTATTGGCGAAGAAAATTAACTGGATACGACGATCCCCATCACACGTTCATCAGAAACTTTAACACCGCAGACCCCGCTTTCATTGAAGACGCCAATGCCACAGAATTCCAAGTGTTCCTTTTTATCTTCTACAACACCAAATATGATGACTATTCGAGTCTCGTATTCAAAGAATGGGTTAACATCCTAAACCTTGCGCACAAATGGAAATTTCCTGAAGTCAAGAATTTGGCAGAGAGAAACCTCTTCAAGTTGGGATACGAGGTTCGACCTGCAAAGATGGAGATTAACTTCACAGACTAGGATACTTCGTGTGGTCACGAAGCCTAAACGGAGGGTATTGTTATGGTTTCACCGGTTATGGTCACCTGCTCCGGCTCTTTTGTTTTTCCGCATTCCCAGACCTGTCTGTTATACTTTTCTTTCACCTTTCCTTTCTAGTATCTTTCATCTCACGGTCACTCCACACTCTCAGGCCTGTCCGTTATACTTTTCTTTCATCTTTCCTTTCTAGTATCTTTTGTCTCACTATTACTCCACTACCATATGCTTTACTCCACATCCATATGTTCTTACTCCACTTACTCCACTACCCCGAGTATTATGACTCAGTACTGTTCTATACTTAGTTACCTTGGGTAGTTGTCTCTACATATATAAACCCTGTAGGTACTGCTGTATTCCTTACGCTTTACCAATCGTATCCTTCCCTTACTCTTCTCTCTTATCGCCCTCAAGTCTTTGTCACTTGTCTGCAACCTGAGTCTTTATAGATTAAGGTCGTAACAGTCATAGTCTCGATAGCTATCTCGCTTTTCTCCTTGTCCATTCCATCGATAAACAACTCCTTCGCTTGCTTCTCGAATTGCTTCCACGTAAATGTTACGTCTGGGTTGGTGACTTTGTCCGCTACGAGTGCTGAGAAACTTCCGGCTACTCCTCCTCTCATCCTGGATATGGCCGCTATGATCATCCTATCATTGTCGGTGATCCGTTAAACTTTATGAACAGCTGAATGCTCCTCCACCAGTCCTCAAATCTCTCTCTGCTTCCCTCGAACCAACGGGGGTCGGGGATAATTGATTTGTACTCCTGTGGTCGACATGTCTGATGGTTCCTTCGTCTCTGATTGGTCTTCGTTGTCGATGTGAATATCCGCAAAACTGTCCGCTATTTGATCTACTTCCTCGTCGATGTCTGATTGTAGTGCTGATTCCGGTCTCGATGTCGGGCTACTCGGTAACTCGATCTCTCGCAACAATCCATCGTGATATGCGGCTAATTCTTCTTCGACAAGTCGTTTCTTTCCTTGTCGGCTGCTACTTGGCATAAACTCGTGCCCTGATGACTACGCTTGTAAAAGCCTCGACGTGAAAAAAATTACGTCCATTCGATTGGTAGATCTGCCGTATGCACTACCACTACAGCAAGCTCACTAGGCTGCTGTCTGCAAGGTGAGGTGTAGACGCTTTACCAAATGTTACGACCTTAATCTTATAAAGACTCAGGTTGCAGACAAGTGACAAAGACTTGAGGGCGATAAGAGAGAAGAGTAAGGGAAGGATACGATTGGTAAAGCGTAAGGAATACAGCAGTACCTACAGGGTTTATATAGAGACAACTACCCAAGGTAACTAAGTATAGAACAGGACTGAGTCATAATACTCGGGGTAGTGGAGTAAGTGGAGTAAGAACGTATGGACATGGAGTAAAGCATATGGGAGTGGAGTAACAGTGAGACAAAAGATACTAGAAAGGAAAGATGAAAGAAAAGTATAACGGACAGGCCTGAGAATGTGGAGTGACCGTGAGATGAAAGATACTAGAAAGGAAAGGTGAAAGAAAAGTATAATGGGCAGGTGTGAGAACGCGGAAAAACAAAAGAGCCGGAGCAGGTGACCATAACCGGTGAAACCATAACAATACCCTCCGTTTAGGCTTCGTGACCACACGAAGTATCCTAGTCTGTGAAGTTAATCTCCATCTTTGCAGGTCGAACCTCGTATCCCAACTTGAAGAGGTTTCTCTCTGCCAAATTCTTGACTTCAGGAAACTTCCACTTGTGCGCAAGGTTTAGGATGTTAACCCATTCTTCGAATACGAGACTCGAATAGTCATCATATTTGGTGTTGTAGAAGATGAAAGGAACACTTGGAATTCTGTGGCATTGGCGTCTTCAATGAAAGCGGGGTCTGCGGTGTTAAAGTTTCGAACGTGTGATGGGGATCGTCGTATCCAGTTAATTTTCTTCGCCAATAAACGGATTCTCTGGTGAGGAAGTATGAATGGATCCAGAAGCGCATTCCGTCTTTGGTTTGGACACATAAATCTGCTCCTCGAATTCTGACCAAAGCAGGTGTTTCGTTGTTGGTGGATTGGAAAGGTGGAATAAAGGTCGAGATGTCGGACATTTGAAGGTGATTTGGAGGATGAAAGAGATTGACGATTGTTGTATACCGATTGGAGTGCTTTCGTTGGGCTTTATATCCTACGACCGTGTTTCCTCGTACTCGTCTAGGACGTCCTTGGCGTTCTCCAAGGCTGATCTTGGTAACCATGTGTCTTCTTCATTTCCGTAACCCTCCAATGTACCAAATACTGGGTTCCTCTTCCTCGCTTCCTATGTCCTCGGATCTCTTCGATTTCGTACTCTTCTTCTTCGTTTATGATATCAGGTGGCGGCGGGGTAGGGTGGTGTTGGCTGTCAAACTCGGGTTTGTGACATCGTGTGAGCAATGAAGCGTGGAATACGTTGTGGATTGCCCAGGACTCAGGTAAGTGAAGCTTGTATGACCGATCTCCGACAGCTTCGACGATCTCGAAAGGTCCATAGCGTTTGTTGTCAAGTTTCCGTGATGGTCGGTTGGAATGAATGTTAACTGCTTCTAGCCAGACCTTCTCTCCGGGTGAGAACACTTTAGAGGCATTTCCGTGGTTTCCTCGGTTTCGCATAAGATCATTGTTCTCTTCCATTGCCGCTTTAGCTTCTTCGGGATTTCTCTAACTCCGATGAGAAATCCGCTGCCGCTGGGTTGAACGTAGGTAGACTGTGATTCCCTTTCCATGGATGGAATCCGTGATTCAAAAAGAATGGTGTGTTCTTCGTGGCAGAGTGGACTTTCGTTGTAATGAACTCCGCCGTAGGTAGCCATTTCGTCCAATCGTTCTGTCGATAGCTGATGAAATTCCGCAAATACATTTCGACTTCTTGGTTGATGCGTTCCGTCTGTCCATCCGTCTGAGGATGATACGCCGTTGATAGGTTCCTTTCTATCCCCAATGATGTGCATAGCTCCTTCATGAATTTAGATGCGAACTGCGGTCCTCTGTCACTGATGATTCTTCGGGGAATTCCATGGAGCCTCCAGACCTCCGATTTGTATAGATGCGCTAATTCGATTGACGTGAGAGTCGTAGTGGTGGGAACAAGGTGGATCATCTTTGAGAACCGGTCGACGATAACAACAATAGCATCTTTGCCTTCGGACTTAGGCAGAGGTCCGATCATATCAATAGAAATCTCCTGCCAAGGGCCTTCCGGGATCGGTAATGGGTTCAGCGTGATTGGTTCGGGTCTGCGAATGATCTTGTTCTTTTGACACATGTCACATCCTCTGACATATCTCCTGACGTCCGTCTTGATCGTGGGCCACCAGAACGTCCGCTTCAACAGTTCTAGCATCCGATGTTGTCCAGGGTGTCCGACGTCGGGGGAATAGTGGTGATCGTGTAGGATTTGATCTCGCAAGTTCCTTTCATCCGGCACATAGATCCGTCCTTGTCGGTAAATTATCCCTTCTTTCTCCCACACTTTCTCCGGTTGTTTCGCCAATTCCTGCAGTACCATGGTTTCCCTCCTCCTCGACTTTCTGATAACTTCCAGATCTGTTGGTCGGGTGATATCTCGAATCGTCGAGATCGTAGAATGGTGGCTTCATATACTGGCGTTTCTTCAACGATCTTCGTACAAACTCCTTTCCTTTGAACATCTCCATGTTCCTGTTGTCTCGGCTTGTATCTGGTTTGACTATGCGGGAGAGGATGTCGGCTTTGGTGTTGGATTTTCCAGGTATGTGTCGTAGTGCGAAATCGTATTCCTGCAGCATAAGGTACCATCTTGCTTGTCGAGCGTTCAGTTTCTGTGGGTCTCTGAAGTACTTCAGGTTTTCGTGGTCTGTCCAGATTTCGAACTGTTCCTTCGCATCCAACAGGTACTGTCTCCATAACTTCAGTGCCTTGACTATAGCCAGTAACTCCTTGTCGTAGATCTCGTAGTTTCGTTCTGCTTCAGTCAACGTTTTGGACATGAATGCAACCGGATGCCATTTTCCTTCCTGTTCCTGTGATAGGACTGCTCCCGTTCCATAGTTTGATGCATCCACCTCCAATCTAAACTTTCCATAGTCATTTGGCAACGCCAATACTGGTTCGCTGGTGATGGAATCTTTGACGCTGTCGAATGCCTGTTGTTGTGCTTCTTCCCATTTCCACTCTTTTCCTCCTCCCTTCAACTGATTGAGCGGAGCTGCGATGATGCTGAAGTTTTGTATGAAGCGTCTGTAAAAGTTTGCGAATCCCAAGAAACTCTCCACCTCCTTAATTGTTCGTGGCGTTTTCCATTCCTTTATGGCCCTGACCTTCTCCTTTTCCATAGTAGCTTTTCCATTTCCTACAACCGTGCCTAACAAGGCGATTTCCGTGGCGTCGAATTCACATTTCGATCGTTTGAAGAATAGACTATGTTTGTCGGCGATTTTCAGGAAACGTATAGTCCGTTCACGTAGTTCCTCTTTGGTACGTCCTGGAATCGCGAAGTCGTCCATATAGTTGACCAGTGCACCTTCTTGGATCATTTCTCGGAATATGGTTGCCATCATACGAGAAAAGGTCGCCGGGGAGTTACTCATTCCAAAAAACATGACGGTAGGTTCGAATAATCCACGATTGGTGATAAACGCTGCTTTCCATTCATCTCCTTCTCTGATCCTGACATTGTTGTAACCCCAGATAATGTCCAGTTTATTGAAGTATTTCGCATCTCGCAGTTGGTCGAGTACTTCGCTTATGAGCGGTAACGGCGTTTTGTCCTTGATCGAATGTTCGTTGAGTTTCCTGTAGTCCTGGCATAGTCGGAGTGATCCATCTTTCTTTGGTACGAAGAAACAAGGGGCAGCGTATGGTGATTTGGATGGTCGAATTCGTTTCGATGCTAGGTTCTCGTCTAAGAACTTATCCAGTTCCTCCCTTTCCTTTGGCGTCATGTTATAAACCTTCGATGATATCTCCTTTGGTGCGTCCTCCGTTAGATTGATCTCATGATCCCATTCCGTTCGAGCTGGTAATTGCTCAAAATTCCGTTTGTTAAACAAGTGCGTAAATGGTCGAATGTAATCGGGTAGATCTTCGGGGTTGGTGGGATCTGATTCTTTTTCCTCCGTAGCGCTGTCCACATCAGTTAGCCGTCGAGAAAAAGGAATCTTTGTGTGGTGTAGTGCATGTACTGGGGCATCGTGTAAATCTGACTTCTTGGTTTATCCAGTCGATCTCCGGTTGTGTTGAATTAACCAGTCGTATCCAAGAAAGATATCCGCGCTCGAAATGTCCGATACCAGTGCCTTGATTTCCTCCTTATGTCCTCCTAGATCCATCTGGATTTTGGCGTCCTCCGTTAATATCCCTGTCCGATTTGGTGTTCCGTCTGCATTTCTCATGCGAATGGGTTGTTGTCGTTTGACCTTCTTCAATTTCTCTCTCTCTGCCAGCTCCGTCGCTATCATCGTCATATGTGCTCCCGAGTCGATAAGGGCCTTGACCGTTTTGTTTCCGTTCTTGGTTTTGATGGTTGCATCCAGCAGAATTTCGCGCGTTGAGTCTCTCTTGAAAGGAATAACATACTTGGATTTCGAATTTGTTGTTACATGGGGAGAGACTCTACGATTTATGGGTCGAGATTTCGCGCTCAATCGGACCCTTCGGCAAAATCCTGCTTCTCGGTCGTCTTCTTCATCCTGTGGACTATCCTCGGTCGTTTCCCTAGTCCTAGCTCTCTTCGGTGCCTACAATTCCTGGCGATGTGTCCTGGTTTGTTACAATTGTAACACGTTACGGCCTTCTTCGGCTGCCTGCATTCTCTAGCAAAATGTCCGAACTTTCCACAGTTGAAACACTTCCTCTGATTATTCGGGGTTTGGACTCTAGCAGTTTCGAACCTTCCTACTTCCATGGGTTGACCACTTCCTCCATACGTGACTCCTGTCGCGGTGTGTTGTCGAACAAACTCATCGTCTCTGTTCCCATTCCTACTGCTTTTATGACTTCGAGCCATCCGTTGAATGTGGTGGGGACTTTGTCGGGTGGGAATGATAAATGGTGCGAATGGTTTCCTTCTTGACGTTCTTTCTTCAGCAAAAGATGGCGTGTTGTCGTCCTTCCCGCCTTGTTCATCATCAAGGTAAATTCGACTAAGAAGTCCACGATGGGTTTCCTTCCTTGGGTCATAGTCTCGATAGCTATTCGCTCTTCTCCTTGTCCATTCCATCAATAAACAACTCCTTCGCCTGTTCTCGAATTGCTTCCACGTGAATGTTACGTCTGGGTTGGTGACTTTGTCCGCTACGAGTGCTGAAAAACTTCCGGCTACTCCTCCTCTCATCCTGGATATGGCCGCTATGATCATCCTATCATTGTCGGTGATCCCGTTAAACTTTATGAACAGCTGAATGCTCCTCCACCAGTCCTCAAATCTCTCTCTGCTTCCCTCGAACCAACCGGGGTCGGGGATAATTGACTTGGTACTCTCTGTGGTCGACATGTCTGATGGTTCCTTCGTCTCTGATTGGTCTTCGTTGTCGATGTGAATATCCGCAAAACTGTCCGCTATTGATCTACTTCCTCGTCGATGTCTGATTGTGGTGCTGATTCCGGTCTCGATGTCGGGCTACTCGGTAACTCGATCTCTCGCAACAATCCGTCGTGATATGCGGCTAATTCTTCTTCGACAAGTCGTTTCTTTCCTTGTCGGCTGCTACTTGGCATAAACTCGTGCCCTGATGACTACGCTTGTAAAAAGCCTCGACGCGAAAAAATTACGTCCGTTCGGTTGGTAGATCGCCGTATGCACTACCACTACAGCAAGCTCGCTAGGCTGCTGTCTGCAAGGTGAGGTGTAGACGCTTTACCAAATGTTACGACCTTAATCTTATAAAGACTCAGGTTGCAGACAAGTGACAAAGACTTGAGGGCGATAAGAGAGAAGAGTAAGGGAAGGATACGATTGGTAAAGCGTAAGGAATACAGCAGTACCTACAGGGCTTATATACGTAGAGACAACTACCCAAGGTAACTAAGTATAGAACAGGACTGAGTCATAATACTCGGGGTAGTGGAGTAAGTGGAGCCAGAACGTATGGACGTGGAGTAAAGCATATGGGAGTGGAGTGACAGTGAGACAAAAGATACTAGAAAGGAAAGATGAAAGAAAAGTATAATGGACAGGCCTGAGAATGTGGAGTGATCGTGAGATGAAAGATACTAGAAAGGAAAGGTGAAAGAAAAGTATAATGGGCAGGTGTGAGAATGCGGAAAAACAAAAGAGCTGGAGCAGGTGACCATAGCCGGTGAAACCATAACACAACTACCCAAGGTAACTAAGTATAGAACAGTACTGAGTCATAATACTCGGGGTAGTGGAGTAAGTGGAGCAAGAACATATGGACGTGGAGTAAAGCATATGGGAGTGGAGTAACAGTGAGACAAAAGATACTAGAAAGGAAAGATGAAAGAAAAGTATAACGGGCAGGCGTGAGAACGTGGAAAAACAAAAGAGCCGGAGCAGGTGACCATAACCGGTGAGACCATAACAATTGACTTTATCCTACACATCATTCAACTTCATATATCCCCATAACTTAACATTATATGATGACTATAGGTAAGTATTCAACCTAATTCATCTCTTACATTAGTTTGATTTGAGTTGTAAAGGCAACTGTGGTTGTGTCGAAATAGGCTTTGAGGCTACTCAAGACTGTTGATTCTTTTGTCTTAGTACCAGGTGTTGGTACAGCTGCAAAAGGTGCCCTTTCTATCATTGCATTGGTTCAGGCAGGCTTCATACTAGTACTCACTCTAAATACAAACTCTCATAATCATGCTTTACAGAGAGTAAAATCAAATAAAGAAGAGTTTATTGCAGTAGGAGAAAAGGTGTGTACTATCATAGTCACAATCATTCATAAGGTAAATGCCACTGAGCAACTCGGCTGTCAGGCTGACATGTCATTGTTGAAGAGAGAGTGTGACAATTTGTGGCAGTGTGACACTGCAAAAATAAATCGCACTATTTTTAGCTGATATCACCAAAATCACGCTAAGATATTAATCAAATAGTCTCATGAACTAGCAAGCACTCTCCAAAAAGGACTGGCAAGGCTGGTCATCTAGCACTCTCACTTCCATGCACTGGTAGCGACATCAAGCACTCTTGTGGGAAAACTGTACCACCACTCCTGAATACCAAACTGATCACCTGTAGTAATCAAGACCATGCTTACAAGGTATCTAGCAGCTGTAAAAAGGAAAGTCTGAACTCTACAACCAGTCTCTTATCGACCGGGCCTGACAAGTCTGAGCTTGCATCATTAATCAGATAAAGGGAACAAAAAGAATATTACTAAACAGAACAAATGCACCAGAAATAATAAAGAACTTAACATTGGGACTGTTCACTATGCACCTAAAATGCAGAATGCTTAGGGTATCTACAGATCACTAAAGAATCCAGGGACCTACTGAGCCCCCTAACTAAAAATAACAAACAGTTACAGATCAAGAGTATAACAGCCAATGGTTAATTGAGTAGATGCCTGATGGACCTTAGGTATATGTTACACAAATAAGAGTGACCTCGCAATCCCACGACCACTATAAGCATCAGACTATATGGATACATAGGCATGTGATAAATTAGTAAAATAGTTAATCCATATATACTCATTTTGTATCTCTCAAACAATATAAAAGGACCCAGGTAGAGAGAGCAAGCAAGCAATCTGCTCACAAGCTATCTGGGAGTTGACCACAAATCAATTCTTAGTTTTAACATGAGAAAGTAAAGGGTTGTTTCGAAAATCATCTGCTATCAGATATCTAAGATTAGAAAGTTATATTAAGAGAACCATTCTAAATTAAAGAACCGAGTACTGCACAACTTAGAGCCCTAGCAACTCCAAGCTAAAAAGAAAGAAACTGACTTACTGGTGTCCAGTGTGGCATTTCGAGTGAGCTGTTCATTAGTTTTAGTAAGAAGTTAAAGTTAAGAGTTTAGAAGTTAAGAAGAAATCAGTTCTGAAGTTTAAGAGTAGTTTTCCATTTACACATACTGTACCACCACCCATGCACCATTTATCTACACTTTATATTACCTTTCAAATAAAACTGTATCTTCCCTTTATACTCTGAAATTTCTCCCACAAATTTCACAAAGTTATTATATTTTTGTGACTGATCTCTCGAGTATGCTAGTACTCTTGTCAACTAAAGTTACAAAGTCTTAAAATGGGTTTTATTGAATTTTGAATTTACATATGATTTACATAGTACATATGTATTATGTAAATTATATTTATGGTAATGTTTGTATAATGTTTGCATAATACATGTGTACTATTCAAATATAGAGGTTGTGCATGTTATAAAAAAATGTAAGGAATGCCTTCAGAATGCTTTAGACTTGTTCAACATGAGTCCTTGAGCAAAGAAATCTCACTGACATCGAATTTGACTCACCTGTAGATTCAAAGTCACATTGAAGTGCATCAAAGAGTTGAGGATCTCAATAACAAACTCAATCACCTGGTTGAACGTGGCTCAAGAGGTGGTGGTATCACAACTACTGCTCAATATACTGTACAGTAGGAGATACTTTCACATATACTGCAGACAATAGTGTTTGCATCAATGGGGTTGGGAATAGCATCTTTAATATCTTGAGTATTACTTTCCCACCATCATCAGTATACACACCAACTCATCATTATTAAACATTGTACTCTGTGCTTCTCATCCCAAGGATAGACACTTTTAATCCTGAATCTGTATTTCTGTACCCAAGTATTGATTCTGTACTACATCAATGACAGCATCTGCTGAAAGAAGGAAAGCAAACTCTCAAGTAAGATTGGTCGCCTTACCTTTGATTAATCACTTGAATTAGAAATGGGCTAATCCTGTGCATGGTTCTTAAGTTATCAGATATTATCAGATATCTCCCCAGAGTACATAATTTGTAAGAAAGCACTGAAGGCAGAAGCACATATCAGACTGTTACCTTGGGTATTGGCTGCTGCTGCTATAATAATAATTGGCACTGCCAGTGAGTTCTGACCCTGGCAAAATCTGAGAATCACTAAGGTTGGAATCACGACTACATTGCTGGTGGTGCACCAACCATGCAGGTTATTGAAAGCTTTGAGAGCTTAGGTGATAGGCACTGCACATGTCGGAAAACTGAATTAGCCTGATCATGGCAAGTCATGTCATGTTTACCTGTTTTAACCTGATCAGACACTATCAGCCCTAGGCAGGATGATCCAGTAAGATCAGGCTGTCTGACCAGGATGGATCAGAAAAGGTCAGGTCAAGGTCAGGCCATTTTTCATATCAGACAAACATAACAGGGTTAGACTGGTTTTGGTTTTCTGACACAGCAATGAGAGGCCCTACTGTTTCGGCAGTTCTGCGAAGTTGGGGCGGCATTTTAGGGGTGGACTTGATGAGAGGGTTTATTCTTTAGGTGTAGCCTCCCTCAGCGGATTGTGTTCGAGCGCCGTTTTTTTGTGTATTTTGAGTATGTCTAAAATACACCCTACGTGGATATAAAAAAATAAAAAAATAAAAAAATAAAAAAGGTTGGAATCATGGACAAGTCACCTGTTCCAATCTTGAACAGCATTACCACATGTTCACTCAATCAATACAAATATCGTTGAATGGTTACCGACAGATCACCTGGCCCATGGAAGGTTCACTGACAACCTGCTGACAACTGTCAAGCATCGTGCAGAAGTTGATACAATGCAGTAAGTCACTACAAGTGTTACTACATATATTAACAATCGAAGGGAGACGAACACGAGTCATTAAAAGCTCGGGCACGGAAATACGTATTGATGATGACGAGCGCATATTGGTGGGGTGAGAAACATAAAGTTTAATACCCCTGTCATGGTGGATAATGTGCTGGTGAAGAAGCAAAGCTGGAGACATTGACGCTATTCCCCGTTCCATCAACTTTGACACTATTGTCTGTAATGGTTGTGCAAGCATTTCCTCCTGTATTTTGAATGTTTGTGATTACGCCTTTTGAGCCACGCTTAACCAACTCATCGAGTTTGCCATTCGCAGCTTCAACTCCTTGGCGCACTTCGATGTGACTTTGAACCTACAGGAGCATCAAATCTGATATCAGGGAGATTTCTACGTTGAAAGACTCACTGTGAACAAGTCTAACGCATTTTGAAGGCGTTCTTTACAATCTTTGATAGCATCTTGATCAAGTTGGCTGTACAGGATCCGTTGTAAAAGCACACAACGTTTTCGGCGTTTCACGTGTTTGTGAACAATTTCTTCCACCTCTTCCATCACACTATAAGCATACAAGTTGAGCGTTATTCGAACAGTTTCAATACGGTCAGTAAACATACCCGCGTAACTTACCACATTCCTTTTCTAATGATGACATGTCGGTTTGGCAACCAGGTTGCTCAGCCGCATTCACCTTCTCGACGATCGTCGCCATGATAGTACATGCCTTCTCCCCCACGCCAATTAATTCCGCTTTATTCGATTTTACGGTCTGTGAAGCATTATGAAAGTTGGCGTTCGGAGAGTCAATATGAAGCCTGCCTGCGCGAGCTCTAGGATAGAAAGTGCAGCTTCTGCAGCCGCGCCGACACCTGGTATTGAGACAAAAGTATCGGCAGTCTTGAGTAGTATCAATGTCTGTTTAGACACGAGTGCCGTTGCCTCCACTAATTAAATCAGACCAATTTCAGTTATGAGTTAAGCGAACACTCACCTGCCTTGCCCATGGCTTCCGAAATCAAGTGATCAGATGCGAGATGGACACAGTGGTCCCTTATATACTCTTCTCTGCGCGCTAAAATGACGAGTTCGTGTACTTATCCCCGCCGGCCGGAAGCAAGGACCAAAACGGACAGGCATGCACATTGCACGCCCCGGCACCAGGGTCATAAAAATTGATGTGACTAGGTTGAGTATAAGGCGCTTACTCGGCACAAGCACCTTCAATAAGAGTTTGAGTATCCTCCTCGCGGCCTCGACTCAGGCTCCCTCATGGAAGGGCGTCATGGAAGTGTGTACAAAGCAACTTTATCAAACAGCACGCCATGCTTAACCAACAACAGCATCGTACTCGGAGGTCATGCGACAGACTATCTAGGAAAGATTGGTTTGTAAGGAGTGAGGATGCCTTTAATCCATTGGACTATATTCTGTCCCTTCTGCGCATGTCGGAAGAACATATTTTAGGGTTTTCACCAAGCCCAAAAACACTGAAAGTCGAATTCGACCTAAATACTTCCAGAAGCTTATCCCAAGAATTTTAGCATCCAGCAGCTACAATGGAAAGAAAGGGGATCAATTAATTTTGATGGAACAGATTGTCTGAATATGAATGTTAGTTTATTAAATTGTTATTCATTGTTGCATAACACGCAGTGGAATAGGAAGCGAATTTTCCTCAAACATGTGTCATTCGGTGACAAATATTATCATTTCTAGCTAGGGTAGTACGAGGGAAGGCACCAGCCATCCCGCAACGAACCGGCGGTTATCCCATCTGACCACGATAAGATCATGAGAAGACAACTTATATATCGACTTAGGAACAACCGCCAACGAAGAGCGCAAAGTCAAACACTACAATATCTTATATGACTTTCAGCCCCAATGAGATAATTAGATATCTACCATAGCCACTCGGCCGCTGTCAGCCGCTATCCATGCCAGCCTTCCAGCTGCGACATCCACGTTCATAACCAAAGGTATCTCCTTCGGCTTGCCTAAGATAGGGGACGTCCCTGTGTCGAACAAGCCTTCCTCGCCAGGCCAAGCAAAACGCCCACGCAGAAGGAAACCCGACTTCGAGCGGGCTACTCCACAATTATACGAGAAATGTGATCGGAATTCCGTGATAGTAAAGTTCACCTTCTTCCTCCAGGGGAGGAGCTCCAATACCCTTGCCTCTAAGTTACCTGTTTCTGTATAACGCATAATGAGCCCCCGTATTCCGGCCAAGGTATTGAATACCACTCGATACTCGTTGTCCGGCAGATGGAACACCTTGGAGAAACCGCAAGAATGCTGGACGGAAGTTCCAGGCACAGTGACAGTACATGAATGCTGTTCGGGTACAGACATGTCAACGCATTCAGGCCTAGTCTCTGAGGACCATGGAACCAACGAAAGGTCGTAAATGCGAAGGCCCTAGGGGAGCACAGTAAGCACTCGGTTTCCAGGAAGTAACATCACTTCAACCTAAAATAGGCAGGTCAATACTGTATTCTGGAATCAGAGACCAACTCACCTTCTGACCATCTTCAGCAGAACCAGTTAAATAGTTGACGATTTTGCGTCTAAACAATTGACTCTGGCTCCGTTGCGACATCCAGTCGATGATTATCACATCACATCCGTAAATTGGCGTGCCGAACAGTTGCCATTCTACAGTGAAGGCAACAAGGGAGCCACGTAGAGATACGCCGAATAAAGCACTTGCAAACCCGTGTCCTGGCCGACGTCGTCCAAAATAACACAAGCTGACCAAACATCGACGCGCGAATCCCCAGTCACCTCAGGTTGTCCATGTGGTCTTTTCCCATAATCGGCAAACAACATATGGACCAGGGCGATTTTGAAAGACAAGGTTTCAGCCTCGGGATCCTCTTCCACAGCCATCAAAGTCATAGATTCGCGCTGACACGAGAATGGATAAGGGATCAGAGGAACGAAGCCGGTCTCGGGTGATTCGAGATCGCAATAGAGCAACTCGCCTTCAAACTCAGAACAGATAAGCCATCGGCCTCCTCGAAGGAGATGAGAGTACAGGAACTCGTGTGAAGTATCCTGGATGTACCTTTCGTTCAAAGGAATCTCATCGAGCCAGGTGGACTCAGTTTTCATCCAACGGAGAAACCGCTCTTCGAGCTTGGCAGCGTTGTACATCCGCATAGGTTTGTCGAATATCGTCGGAGACCCATGAGCAGCGGCGGCGTGGATTCTAATCAAATAGTCCCATATCTCTCTGGACTTTGATGCGCTATAAAGGAGTGTGCAAGTCTACCGGATTATATTGTGGTAAAGTGAGTGTTTACCGGATACACTCACCTGGCGCGCGTTCAGTATATCTTTCCAATGCAACTGTTTGAAAATTTCTGCCACGATCTCACATGGTAGCGAGCTGAACCCAGTCTTTGAGGGTTCCTTTTACACCTCTCCGTGAGTAGATCTCTGCTTTCACAAATAGACTCACGGCCTTTTGGCAGGCTGTTGACATTGGCTTATGATGTAGAACCTGGTGGGTCGAGAGATATCCTTATTGTTTGGGATATTCAAGCGAAATAAGCAATAGGATCCGGGGACGGTGTTATCAAGGGGAAGTGACCTGAGTTGACCTATCGGATTCAGATCGAGAATAAGTTCAGTTTCGTCGGAGTTCAAACTCAAGCCGTCACTCCGAACTTTTTGCGCGGACCCCCACTGGTGAATATGGGATGACGTTGAGTCCATACTTGAATCCTATACACTCTCTGGATACATATACTGCTTTGAACTTGTTGACGGAGGAGATTGTTAAATTTGACGCATAGAATTGTAACGGGTACTATGTAGCAGGCGAGTATCTGAGTCTCAAGTCAAACACTGTTGTGAGCGGCCTGTTGCATTGGAATCATTTATGATCCATGCAGGCCGTCGTTTAGTAAAAGAAAACTCTATAATATTTTTATCAAAAATGTTGAAAACTAAGCGATTATCATATCAACAGAAATTTCGAATCTCAAGAAGCATAGTGATTATCAGGATGATTAAAAAGAAACACACACACGCAAGAAAACCAAAACAAGAGGGAGAGAAAACGAAACAAGAAAAAAATCTCTTTCAACGTACAGCCAGATAAAGTCCCTCAACAGCCACATTCGCCTGCCAGATTCCCAACTGCCTTGCCGCTCTCAAAACCGCAGGAGCAGGTAAAATAAGTAAAAAGAACGGAGGCACAAGAATCCATAACGATAATAAAAGAAGGAAAGTGATAGCGGGTTTGATGACGAGGAAGTAGAATAAAGCTTGATATGATGTCGGATCGGTGAACTGAAGAAAAAGGTTTAATTTAGATGTGGACGACTTTGTCAAAATCAGAGCGTACCATAGCGTATGTATTTTTGTAGAATGATGTTTCCCTGACCAATGTCCTAGGTCTCATCACTCCTTGTTCAACTTCGGCTGGCGTAGGCTCTCGTTCGCGATATCGTGTAAATATGGGCCTCGGGGGAGAAGGCGGGGGATAAGAAAGTGGTTTATGAAAGTAAAATTGAATCGCGAGTTCTCCACGAGAAAATGCTCTTGCTCCCAACAGGTTGAAGAAGCAGAGGACAGCTCCGAGCGGGAGCGCCATGAGAAGTGTCGTTCCAGCCTGGAATGAAAGATAAATGAGATGAAAGGGATCCTGTTGCTGATTAACTTACTACGGTGAAGACGAAGAGGTACAGCCAAGCAAGAAGGGCATATGGGAAGTTAATCACCATAAGGTGCAACAACGTTTTGTAATATACTTTCTTGGTTAATGGACGGAAATACCTCCTCCAGCTTGCCATCGAGAAAAACCCTCCTTTGGATGACGGTGATCGAGACAGTTGAGTGTCACCTTCGGCACCATCCTGACGTAAATCCGGTATAACAAGGTACGATCTGTCTTCATACTCATCATCGGAGGCATAAGGATCCCGAGGAGGGCCTTCTTCGGTTTGGAATAATGAGATTACGGTTCTGGCTAAAGAGGGTGCGGCGGATTGTGTGCTCGTATGCGAATAAGACCTTCGTCGTGCTCCACCACTGACTATACGCCTGGCGATAGGTGGTCCCAAAAGTAACTGAGTATGTTCCGTCGGTTCGACGACGAAATCCTCGTCAGAGTGAAGACCAGGTGATACCGGTGAATGTCTATCTTGCGAATCAGAAGAAGAGTGTGGTTGATGGTAAACAAGACGGGGTGAATGTTGGATGCGCCTGGTCGTGTTTATCGAGGAACGGGGCAAGGTACCAGCACGATGTGTTCGCTGATGGCGAGGAGAGGGATACGGCGGTGGGGGGTCGTTAACAAGTGTTTCTGGAGTATCACAAATGTCGTTGTCGTCGGCGTTGATGGCGGCGGCCAGAGCTGGTGGTCGTGGTTGGGGGGAGGGGTGTGGCTCGTTGAGGATCATGGGCGTAGATGGTCAATGTGTGTGTGGTCGTGTTTGGCCCTGTCACTCCGTCCCATGTCCCATGTCAGCTGCCACTGGCGACTTGGTCTAATCGCTCAAGGTCCCTGTTAGACACCGCGTTACTTCCCTCCAAAGTCATTAGCGGTTGTTATGGTTTGACAAGGTATCTAGAGATATTCGACCGTCAAACTCGTTGTTCTATAGACAGCATTAGTTTACAATCGCGATGGCTGTTAGCAGAGATGCATACTCAACGGCAACCACTCGTTCACAACCAATTGCTAACCGAGTGCGAACAGACTAAATGCGTCACTATCTCCTCCTGTCGTTTTCTTTCCTGATTATCACATACGGGCTAGATGGAGAGACTCCCCTTTTTCCAGTGAAATCCTTGTGTCGAGCTAATGGTTGGTGTCGTCGTCATAACATCGTAAGTGTTGGTGGTTTGATGAATCAAACTCTTCAAAGGAGATCGAGGAGTAAAGATTGATCAATCTTTTTTCGGTTGGAGGTTTGCGGCTGGCATAACAGGTTAAATGTTCAAGTGTTCGATATTCAGTTTCAGCTGCTTCGCGATCTAGGCCTTGGTCAGAAGTAACAGTGATGGGGTAGATTGGATTGAATATTGTAGATGTTTCAGTCATATGAACGCTCGACTAGATGAAGAGCGGATAATCGACAGATTTTTAAGTACCTGATCTATATATAAACCCCATAACAATCGCTTGGACTTAGCAACGGTAACAGAAGTGACCTTGCTAGCAACCTGAGCCTGATCTTCATATCCGCCCGCCGCTTGTCTGAAGTAAGGTCCTATCAAAAGACTCAGTAGCTTCAGGGAGTTCCGAGACTGCTGCTTAATATATATCTGCTGATTTCCCTGAATGCTGGGACGCTCAACGCTAGGACTTTCGATGCGCAGGGAAATCACTTAGAAGCAGAGACGCCGCTTGTATTTTACATTAATACGCATATTCTAACATCTTCAGGGGCATATATGTGTTCAGAGACTCGACATATAATTTTTGGATCTTTATTTAAAGTTGATGATCGTGTCAATCAGGTACTCTGGGCTTGATAGATAGCTAAATTGGAATTTCACAATGCTTCCAGTTGCAAAAAACCTTTTATTGATCCTTGTACTACGATTTACATGACTTACTGATCAAGTCAAGGCTATTTCTGGACTGATCAGGATCTTATCTCTCGAGCTCCCACCATCTCCTATATCATTGCACTCAGATCTGATTAGAACGTCGACAATCTGACTATGCATCTACTAAGCTCAAGATTCTCAATCCTTAGGCTGTCCTAGATTGTTCGATGTGAATGCATCGCTTCAGGTCGTTATCAAAAATACGAAATGGGAATGATTAACTGGAGGAGTGTTTGCTGAGGCTGTAATTCCGAATTAAGTGACGGTAGTAGAGTGGTTTCCTTCGATTATCTAATGGCCAAAAACGAGAAGATACCGCCGTCGAGAATCTGGATACTTTGGAGGAACGGAATGATGTTGTGATCGGCTTTGAGAATACTGGATCAGTCTTGCGGAAATCAGGTTTGGCGGGATGCGGAACCCGTTGAGTATATTGAAGAGAGTTATGCAAGTCGTAAGGGTAGGAAAGAACGGACCTTTCCACAAAGCTCTAACGGATTCCCGGTACTCAGTAATATTTGTTCTACATGTCTGCAATACATAGTCGTTATTATAGTGATCATTTATTTAGAGGTCTGCGAGTGAATTCATCTGTCAAACTCGTTGTTCTGTAGGCCAGATTTATCGGACGTGTGCGGTCGCCTCCGCCGTCCCCGCGCTATTGGCTCTTCCGGCCCAGGTTAAGGCTTTGCAAGTGTTAGAATCTGGTAGGTTCTAACCTCTTTTGTCTTGTTTACTCTCTCACGAAAGAGGTCGTAGGGACATTGCCTTTGTCAGCAGCGTTAGTGCAATGCATTAGAGGATGTTAGTATCATTGCAAGCGTCCTAGTAGCCTGCTGCTAACTAGTATATGTAGACTCTGATAATCCATCTCGGGTCCATCCAATCTCCTTAAGACTACTATAGGTGTTAATAGAGATGTATATCCATGGCCTCCACCCGCTCACAGCGAATTGGTAGCCGAAAGAAAACCTCAGTAGCAGTGGGTCATGCGTCAACAGCACTATCCCCTCCTGTCGAGTCTATTCCTGGACATGGGGTGAACTTGGAAGGTCTGTGTGATTGGAAGGTATATCCGCTAGATCTAGGGAGCAAGGAAGCGAGTAAACTGAACGGGTTGCAGTCATGGGGCCAGATGTTCGAGCAAGTTCGGTGTTCTGGTCGTATTTCAGTGCGTCGAGCAGGGTGGGAGTGATTGGACTGATGAGATCGATCGTCTTCCCTTTTTAACATCGGCCTGCCTCCCACCCCCTCCTCCTCGCACCATGAGCTCGCCGTGTCTGCCCCAGGAGCTCGTCGACACCGTCATCGACCACCTCCACACAGACCGCGCTGCCCTCGCCGCCTGCTCCCTCGTCTGCCAATCCTGGCTTCACACCTCTCGTCAACACCTCTTCGCCACCATCTCCCTTTCCACCCTATCCCAGTCCCGCATCCCGCCAAACATCTTGTGTGCAAGACTCTATAGTATTCTCAAAGCCGATCCGAGTCTCATTAAGCACATCCGAAACCTCCAGATTCTCGATGGCGGTTCCTCTCGCTCCGGCCATTGGATAATCGAAGAAACTACTCTACCACCGCTGCTCAAACTCCTCACCAATCTCAAGCAGCTCGAATTCGGAGCTACAGATACGACAAACACGCTTCAAATCAAATCACTTCCCTTCCCTTGGCAAAACGCCTTGTGCACAGTGCTCAAATTGCCAACTATGACGTATTTTCGAATACAGCACTCCGTTTTTCCCAACCTAGCGTTGCTAGAATCGATCCTCTCGTCGTGTCATCACTTGAAAGCATTATCTCTGTGCTCTGTGACGGTTGACGAAGACCTTTCGAGGGGTCCCTCTATTAGCCTCCCCGTGTCATTGCTTATCAGCGATGATGGTACCCACAGACCAGAACTCATCCCAGAACATTCATTCTCCTTCGATGATGATTTATTATCCCCAGACGAATATCAAAGTGGCTCGACTTTTTCATCCCCGAACACGACGTACCCACGTGGTCTTACAACACCAACACCCTACCTCAAGGCACTCACCCTCGACCACATCAATTTCACTTACCTCGGTTATTGGCTCTTTTCACCTTCTCAATCTCCTCCAATCAGTTTTCGTCATCTACGAGAATTGCGGATATCTCATTCTGCTGATCCGCTGGTCGTGGAAAAGATATTATCATGCGCCGGAAACTCATTGGAGTATTTGCATTTGAAACCAGGTTTTTGGGATGGTGCGTTTTTCTAATCACGTTCTCTTCACACTTCCCAATCCTTACTCTCTATATACGACTCTAGTGTACACGTTTGATCTGCGGAAAAATGAGAATCTCAAATCGCTGAGGTTAACATTAGAAGAACCTTCGACCGCACTAATATGGTGCACCACGCTGTTGGCTTCGCTTTTACCACTGGACGGGTCGGGTACTATCGCATCAGAGTTGACATATATTTCGCTCGAATTCTGGCCGAAACTGACATCTTCATCCTTCTCGGCATCTACATCAACATCAACATCGACTTCATTTCATAATTCTCCGGATGGATCGCCTCATCATATATCTGTCTCGAATTCACCTTCCTCATCGTTATCGGCATCATCTATAGCATCATCGTCATCATTATTGTCTTCGGCATCATCTCCTTTTCATAGTTCATCTTTAATATCGAGTTCGGCTTCTTCTGCATCTTCTTCTCATGCTTCTTCGTCGCCTTCTTTGTCACCGAATTCGACTTTCCCATCTACGCCTCCTAGATCTCGTTCACCCTCTCCGCGATTGTCTTCAGCGGGTCCAATAACAACATTATCATCATCGTCATCATCATCTTATCAAAGGCGTCGCTTATCCAATTCTCAACCGACATGGTCGTACTTGTCATCGATCTTATCATCGATTCTCCTCCCCTCCGCAAATGACACCAGTATTCACCAACTGTCGAATAAGAAGAAGAAACAAGTTGATATCGGATTGTTCGCTCCCTCTTCAAGTCCTGAATTCATCCGAGTGAAAGAATTGATGTTGAGCGGTATTGCTGTAGATTGCGGGTTAGTGGACGATAACAACAGCGGTAATGGTTTGCCAGGAAGTTTTACAGGAAGCAAAAGCATTAAAGAGTCCGTTGACAATCACGAGCATGTTACCGATGATTTTTTTTATGGGAAGGGGAAGGGGAAGGGGAAAGAAATTGGTGAATTTGGAGTTGTGAGGGTTTATCAGTTGGGATTGAAGAGTCAGAGATCGGTGGGAAGGATATGTGGACCGATGTTGAGGTCGTTTGAGTCGGCGTGTCATTGACGTTGAAGAGAGGATTTTTTGGGAAAATCAATTTTATGGTGTGTAGTTTTATGGGTTCTTGTACTTCACTTCTTTTCTCGTTCGGTTTTCCGCGATCTTCCATGCGTCTTTTTTTTCTTTTTTTTTTTTTTTTTTTTCTTTTCCCTCAAAGCACAGTCACACATACACATACACACAACTCATGCATGTTCTCACCACTCATATCAATCACATCTCGTAAATGTATTATGCATATGCTTTTTAGCATCATTATATTATCAACCCTTATGCCACTTTTTTGACGAGTTATGCTTTGCTTTATTATTCTTTTTTTGTTCGTGTCGTTTGATGTTTTTTGCGTTGTTTTGTGTAGTTGGAAGGCCACGGCGTGAATAGGAATGTGAATGTTGGTGGATTAATCGGAAAAACGGTTGGGTTGGAGGAAGAGTCGTCGTTAGACCCGTCATTCGTGATCAGACTTGTTTGTTGGCGGTGATTACGGCATGGGAGATTAATCGGAGATAAGGACTTTTGTCATCGGAACACTCAATTTCTCGGCACTGTGCTCGGTGCTTACCGGTACCATCAATAGGCGGGTTATTAGGTGCGAATCATAAAATGCATTTTCGAAGTCGTAAGATGGATATAGTGGCGGAGTGAAGGATCGACATAGTTGCTTGACTTTTGAGGCTACATCATGCATGGTCCTGATGCCGGTGATCAATCTGATGTAAATTCAGGCAGATGAGTGGTAATGTCTCCGGATTGAAGCTTGAATTTCCAAGCGCTCAATAAAGAGACACTGATCACTTCAACCGGCGACTAGTATGCTGGTGTAGGGAAGAACGAGAGTATAAAATCCCACCCGTTCAGCAATGAGCAACAAACACGAGTCCGACTGACAGAGCAAATTTAATGAATGACTCGTGGCTAAACTTGGTCTACAATTGTCGTGTGAATGCGGTACACCTTTTCTTTTTCGCTCTACTTCCTTTGTACGTGGGTATTCTACTGTAAGGTGCGGGACACTGATGTGAAGATCAAACGACACCCAGTGGCTTTCGCGTTTAGTATCTTGGCTTCGGTGGATACAATGTACTTCACGGTTGATGTGGTGTGTCTCAATCGTCTATATGGCAAGTAAAAATTTGATTATCCATCTCTGAGCGCTATAGCTGCCGGCCGATACTATTGTTACTTTTGTACCGTAGCAAGTCCTAGTAATAACCTGCATCGAGCGGGACTTCTCATTGTCTCTCATCCCCAAGTTGTCCACTTACAGCGTGTCAGTACTGTCCAGGTGAAACTTGCCTTGTCATACCTATTGCTTTTCTATTGCTTCCTGAGTCTGGCTTTGTTGGTGAAAAGTCTGATTCAATCAGTAACCCCACATTGACTCCGTATTAAAAGTTGAAGCTCATTCTTCCAAATCGTTCTTTTGCCAAGCTCAGTGATCTTTCTGGTACATTCTGATTTTGCCAGTTATTGACAGGAGTTGTATTAGCAGATCAGACGTTGATAACAGCCTGATCTCAGAGATTATTACCCCTTACTTATGTACCACATGGCATCACTCCCATCGGCTCATTTTTTTCTGTGGATACGGATCTACTATGCGGTATTAACTTAGCGACTCTGGCACGGTTCATTTCTCTCATTCTCGCAGCGCGGGAGTTCTCAGCGTCAAACAGCTAGTCCTACTGTCAGAGCCTGCCAGTCGGAGTCCAGACGGAAAGTCGGTCGACTTGATGCCGACTTCTGATCATGGCGACTGGGCTGGGCTTACTAATACGTGCGAGACACCAGACAGATGGCTGCGGCACGAGAGTACATGTAGTAGTTCGGGATTGTCGCAAGATACTCACATCCAAAATGCGCGAAACCCATCTCATATCACTCTAATACCATATTTTAAACTATTGCATCAGTAATATCATAGTCCAACTCTTCGCCTGGGCGGCCTGATGCATCAAGTTCAAGCAATTCATATGCTCGAATTTCATCCTCGAGGGTTCTGGTTGCGCTGGACTTGAGATCTGTTGCCCACTGGTTCAAACCCCTCGAAACGACTGTCTGAGTGTTACTGTTGTTCAACTAAGTCGAGTCAGTCCTTGGTTAATTAGAGTAACTACCAAGGAAGTAATGTGAGAAAGGTCACATGAGCTATGATCTATCTTTGTACGAAGACTGAGGCAGTTGGGTTTCTCAGGCGCTGGTGGCCTGATTGCTGCCTGATTGTATATGTCTAGTCGCGACTTTCCTAGACTCAAGTCGTTCCTCATATGGTTTAGCGCCGACTAATCGGCCAAGTCGGCCGCCTCGACTTGATCGCCTAGACGTCAACTGCACACCATTGCGTGTGAGTCCTCCATCTAATCCTTAATAGAAAATATCATGCTGCAGCTTCGCCTGGGAAGTTGGCGCGCGTCCATTGAATACAGCTTACTTCCTTCCTCGGCACATGATGTCGCATGCACATGCTTGAGAAGATCGCTCACATTTCTGTGTCAACTAAGGTACTTCAAACCTTCAATACCTAACAACGAGGATCTGTCAACTATGGCATTTTTGACGTCCTCTTCCGAGATGAAAATCAAGCTCTCGTATGGACTATTCAATCTCTCATTGCATGACCTAAAGGAGAACGTAATTCGATTCCCACCCCTCAACTCGTAGCTATTGCTGGAGTATAAAACCATCAACCCTCCCATTCAAGATACTTCATCAGTCTGCTCTTACGACCAAGATGAAGGTTAGCAACCCCTTGCCAATGGAATCAAGCTTGGGCTCTGACATGTTTTACATCTAGTTCTTCTCAGTCGCCCTCACTCTCATCGTTCCCGCCCTCGCCAGCGTAATTCCGTCCGCAGAAGACTCTCTCGATGCACGCGCTGCTCTTGCCATTCATTTGACTCAGGCTCAAGCTGAGGCTAGGCTTATCCCCAATGGAATCACAGCTTCCTCCTCAGGTGGATGCACAACCCAAAGCGACCCTACTTGTACTTCTTACAGCGGTATCCTCGATACTACCGTCAGCGGAGTTATCACCTTAAAACAAGCTGCTGGGGTTTCTTCCCTTGTCATCACCGGAGGAACTGAAGTCGGACATGCCAGCGGTACTTTCAGTCATGCCAATGGTTATAAAGTTGATGTGAGGCACTCGACTGGGCTGGATAATTACATAAAAGGCACGTTTACGAGGATCGCCAACCGAAGTGATGGCTTCCCTCAATGGCAAGCCGCGAGTGGTAATATTTATTGCGTACGTTTCGGCTCGAATTACTTTGTGGAAGCTATCTGACTCACCGTTCATTTCATTAGGACGAGGGAACGCACTGGGATATCACTTATTTCACTTGCGGTTGTTGATATCGTTAAGTACTACACGAGATGTTTATAAGACTAGCTACATGTTGCCCTGCTTGAATGAGATTCTTCAATGTAAAAAAAAATAGATTGTGAAGTGGGAACAGTGAGGTCCGTTGGCCATCAGACGATCTGTTTCAGGAATTGAAGGACACCATCACTAATATTGCCAAGAGAATCACTGACTGATTCAAAGTATCTGGCTGCGAAAGACAAGGTACTTGTTTACAGGGAAGACTTGAAGGCGGCTGGGTCAGTGAGATCTAGACTCTACCATGTAAAAGAACATTCGATGCCTGGAAAGCCTGTGGTCAAACCAGGACGACGAGGAAAACATTGGATTTCTACGACCATCCTACGGCCATCTCACAAACTCATGATAAGTACTGATAATCATTCAGAATACGTGATAGTGTCAGGGCTCCAAACAATCGCGGATTCCGCCTTTCTCTATGATCCAGGTCTAGACCCACTGATGAGGACAATGGTAATGATGATCAAGATTATGGTATGCCTGTCCATTTGCACACAGTGCATGAACATGATCAAGAGGAATTGACCGTATATAAAAACTTCCAATCTTCCTGAGCAGCTTCACTTGTTATCCAGTATCTATGCGGAGACACAATGTCTGGAATAGCAGCGGTCGCGAGGCTCCAGAGTTGGACGAATGAATGATCTACCGGCAATCTCCGAGGGGGGGATCTTCACCTGAAGATTGATTCCTCTTCCGAGTCAGTTGAAGTTCATGTAACTCCTTCACTCTCTCGTTTTCTCGACTTCTCCAAATGCACTCAGAGTGCTACCTTGATTTTATGCCACGCTTCTAGATCCTTGAGTGGGTCAGCTGAGGGTAAATCAGTATTTTACCACCTCTGAGGAGTTATAGGGTAATGTAGCACTTACGCAGCTGCTTATCCAAGACCGTCGCGGCCGAGGCAGACGATTACCAGGAGTCAATATGAAGAGGTAACAATCCACGCACTCAAAACACCGGGAAGAACTGTGAAGTAATCGAGTTTGAAGCAGAAGGGTCGGTGACCGGGTACGACTGTTGCAAAAAAAAAACGGTTTACATGGTACCTCCAGATGATCCACCTCTATAGCAGAACGGAGCGCTTTATTATTTAAATTGCAACAGGAAACAATGATAGTTTGAACACGTATGTTCTAAACGTAGCTAGTTTCCTTTGTGACCGTCCTAGAAGGAGAAAGTTTCCCCTTTTTCCAAATTATCATGCAATTCGGTGATAAGAGTTGGAATTAAATGAGTATTAGGTGAATCACTTGGTTTCACGATGCGACCGCGGTTCTGGTGGTGTAAAATGGTTCACGGGTTTAGGATCGAGATCTTGCCTCGCAAAGCCCGTTGTAGTTGGTTCCTACCCATAAGTGTGTGAACCCGCTTGCGGTTTGGTTATTTTTGACTTGATATTTTACTATATCAGGCATTCCAAGTCGTCCTCGTGCTCAGGTATAATTGGACGGAAGTACATTGGTGCGAAGCGTGGTAATTTCAACGCAAAGCACCCGCTAAGCCAATGGTTTTTGTCTTCTAGATGTTTTAATTGTGCTTCGAGCTCTCTCCTTTGCATCTACTGCCATCTTGAGACGATAACGTGAGTAATTTCCCCTATCAATCTCGGGTAATAATTTTACCGGGTACAACTCTTGATCATTCACGAAGAAGCCGACCCGGCCAACCCGGCAAGGATAGTATATGTTACGTTACTTTCTTGGAATCACTCTCAGGAGGTGGGGCGATGTCAGCTATGTCGCTGTTTACATTTTGGTTTTATCCGCGCCGCGACAATCCAAAAGTTTTGCCTTACATCGTTGTCGAGCAGGAGACTTTGAGGCACACAAGTCAGGCATGTCGTTGTGTCTACCGAATTTTTGATTTTTGTCACAAAGCGTGAGAAGCGCAAAGATGATTCCTCTCTGGTTCTCTCCATGAGTTCTTGGCTTCCTGGGCGTTGTGATCGGGATATTTTTAACCTGATGGAAATGAAGCTGCAGTGCAGTAATGCGGGCGATTCGGTTAACATTCGGTTAGACGAGTCAGGTAGTACATAGACACGACAGCGGACGTGTGAATGGGCGGTGACAGAGTGTCTGTGCCCCCCGTGGCTCTGCAAGTTGTCTGCAGGGCCTTTCTATGCGATTTGGCCGCTTATCACTTCAGCCCTATTGTCGCCACGATTGGCGGGCACATTTTCCGTCATCCTTGCATCTTATCCATTCTCCTACCATGCGATGAAATCATCATTGCAAACAAGGAACACTCCCCGTTTCGTCACTCTTTTCTTTGTACTTTTATTCTCCTTGCTCGCATCACCGACGAATGTCTACGCAACGCATATGGTTCCCGATGTGAAATTTTCGGTGAGCTGAGCGCTCCGCATACCTGACCAATCTCAACGCCCCGACTGACGACATAACCTTTGCTTCTTCCTTTATAACGCTCCTGGAATCCGATATCATGGCTTGTAGCCTGGAGATTGGAAGATCATTGCGAGTGTCGGCTGATATACTAGTAGCGTGGAGTTGTGCCATTTCTAATACAACAGCGTTTTAGTTGACGAATGACCAAGGTCGCGATGCTTGTTCGCTGAAGGAATGGTTGGCGAGTTCTGGATGTCAGAAAGACGCAGATGGCGAGGACGAGAGTACCAGACGCGGTGAGTCGATGCATAGTCAGTCTTGCTTGGTCACCGAATTAAGGCCTACCATTTCTAGCGTTTGTACCCAGGGGTGACCTTACCCCCTCCCCATGCAAATGGTAGGAGCTTCATTCATTTTGGTGCTTCAAGAAGTTCATGTGTTACAGTACGGTACCTTATTTCAACATACTGTGCGGATGCCTGTTGTCAAATGGGAGCGCGAGTGTGATTCCCAACATTAATTATACCCGATGGAAAGAGGATTGCGAAGGAAGCGGGTCTCCTATTAGCCAAAGTACGTCGTGGATTGACGATCAAGTTCAAGATATACCCGACTGGGCTTTCGTTACGCCTAATGGCCTGATGTTTGATAGTGCGAGGGTCCTAAGAGGTGCGGGAAAATCGTCTCTTTATCTCTATCTTGGCTCATGGTGTCGAATAAGTCGCCGACCGCCTACAACGGTGGTCGACCATCCAAATCATCACTCCTATCATAACAGTCATCTCCACTCTCGCTCTTCTCGGTATCATGTATCTTTTCTGGTACCGCCGTCAACGCGGGAAGACCAAATCTCGACACGGCCACTCTTTCTTTGCTTTTATTCGGAAAATGCTCATGCCTCGCTCGCAGAGTGTCAGACATCCAGGACGCAACGACACATGGCAAATTGACGACCATGGACGAGAACGATCTGCCAGCGACAGTGAATCCTTCAGCATGGTACCTAACCGTCCTCACCTCCATCACTTTGTCGAATCTCCTATCGAAGCAACTTCATATTGGTCTGCGGACACCGACATTCGCCAGCCGTCACATCTCAATCAGAGTATCGATCATCGGGTTCCTTTTACCTCTACGATGAAGAACATCCAAAATCGCGTGAGAGATTTGATGCCATGGGGCATTCATCCGCACCCAGTAGTTAATGTTCGTCGTGGAAGTCGATACCGGATCGATGGAGATCAGACGAGGAGCAATACTCTCAGTAGCATCTCAACATCGAGGAAACATAGCGGTGGTGGTATCTACCGGACGATCAAGGAAGAAGATGAAGAGTATGTACATATGATTGGTCATGCTGGAGATACAAGCACTGCTGGGCATGGCCAAAGTACAAGGCCTGAAATTACAGCGTTGGATAGGGAGGCCGTTGAGGAAAGTGTTATTCTCATAGGCGACCGGGACTTTACTCTGGAGTCTGGTAGTACGGGACAACATAGCTCCCATCCGAGGCCAAACGTGAAGAACTCCTCTTCCGTAGCCTATGCGAGGGGTCATGGCATTGAAGGTATTCTAACGAGTCCTGAATCTGCCCATCCAAACGTCCAACTTGAGCCCCCGTCTCCAACGTTGGATCTCCACTCAGCAAGAGTTATCCCTATTGTACGTGCGCTTCACACCCTCCTTTTTTTCCCCATTCCCCCTCCCCTTTTGTGCGTTGTGAGTAATTGCTTGTTTATTCTAGTCGCCGGGAGCGCCACCTCTCCTCCCCCCACCTCCTCAAGAAAGGCCTCCGTTGCCCCCAATCATGGAGAGAAATACTCCACGAAGGTCCCCATCCCCTCATCTCCAAATTTCAACCGCATATGATGCTCGAGATGTGTCCAAAAATAATCTCAATCGGGAAGGTAACGCAGGCACCAGAGCTGATACAGAAGATAAAAACTTAACATTCCTTTCACCGTCTGCAGGTAATACTCATTATCAGCAAGATCCGTCGGCTTCATCCGGAACAAACGCATTATCGTATGCTACTGCAAGCCCTGAGCCCCGTTTACATCCCAAGCCATCCTTCGACAATAGGCGTAATGCAGGGGCTTATCTGACTATGATACCTAATCAGAGTCGGGATACTTCAATCAACCCTAGTCGTTCAGGATCTGGTTCTCGCCCTCTTCTACAGTCTCAACCTGAATTTCTTGCATCCCCTCCAGCCCTGTCTCGCCCGCACTCCAGCATATCTCGTGGTCAAGTTTCTGTCTCTCGGGCAGCAAACATAGATGGAAGAAGCGTATCTCCAAGTGCACACCTTCCTCAGCCTCAAAACGAGTTTGATCCTTATGAAGGAATTCCACATTCCCCAACCCCTCGGCCTAATCGTCTTGCTGAAGTGGACATGGTTAATATACCCCAGCGACATGCTCATACTTCAAGCGTATCACTCCCTCGTTCTCCCGGTGAACCGGAAGGACAACCACAACGAGGTTGGTCGGCTGATGATGAAGTGGATCGAGCATCCTTGTTGATCGACCAACCACCTATGCAGATAGATAATGGGATGAGTGGGATATACATTGCCACTCCTCAGGACGTGAGGACGATAGGAAGACCAGGAGCGGTGCCCCGACATCGGACAAATCCCTCAGCGGAAAGCTTCGCTACTGTTATCAGTAGTGCTAGTACTGTTGAAGGTCTAGGTGGTAGTGGTGAGAGTGGTAGACCGGGGAACGATCTCAGGTTTCAACCGGAATCCCCCACATTGAGTATGCTCGAGAAGGATCTCGGAAATCGTCCGGGCTTCGCTACTTACGCAGGACGCGAGAGTCTCAGTGGTAGTTCTGGATGGGATGCTAGTACTCAAGGCCATGGAGGGGCCAGCGTCATGTCACCTATTAGTCGTCCTCCTCCACTACCGACTTCTAGTAATCAGCAACCTTTTTCTTCCGTTAACAACATTGACTCGGTCGGTCTTGAAGCCTCGGGCCACAGTCACCACGGTTTCGGAAACCACAACTTCTCATCTGCCAGCTCAGCAAGTCGCTCCACATCTCCTGGTGTCGGCCACGTCCGACTCGGGAGTGATATGAGCATCAATGATTCATCGCGCCCACAAAACAGGTCCAGGGAGGATATTTTGAGTCCGCCAAGGAATGATCCACTTAGACTATTCCCTGATAGTGTCCGCGCTGCGGGCTATACAATTGGGCTTGGAACTGGCGCTTTATCTATTCCTCCGCGATCGCCGAGACTACATGAGTTTGGGAATATCAACGGTAGTGCCTCCGGTAACAGCGAGGGAGGCGGTGAAGCTCGCGATGATGATGATGATGATGAGCACCGTGATAGAGCCAATTCCCGTGGAGTTACCGGAAGTGGACCATTGGCCGGGTATGTTGAAAGAGATAGAACACAATTAAGCAGCGGTGGAACGTGGGGGACAGATAGTTCAGGAGTACAAACGATCTTGGAAGCTGTACAACAACTTCCGGAACCTCTCAATGCTCAACGTGAAAGGGCAGCATCATCTATAGGAACAGAATTACGGACGCGGCCTGGACAATCTAAGTAGTTGTGATTATTTTTGTAGCGTTTTTTGTATGTGCCAGTAGTATTAAGTCGATTCGTTCCTCTTTTTGTTTTATGTACTACTTTGTTGCTTCTTTTATTCTGTATTTCCCAGCTATCGACTTTTGACAGCCCTTGATTTTCTTTCAGCAGATGTTCCGCCGTGTACATGTAAAAGATCATTGCATGGTGGACTGGTTATCTGATAAGCGAGAGGTATTTGAGCTCCTTGCGGCAATCTGCGGCAACCTTATATATGTCACGCAGTGGTTCGACATCGCATGTCAGTATCAACTCGAGTGCCTTTGATTTTCATGTCACGACACAGATAGAAAAAGCCGGATTGACGCAGGGTTCAAATAATGAATCGGATGATATAAACTAGACGCATAGGGATTAACTAACCTCTCAGTACCATGATAAAAGTGGGCACAACCAGGAGCAACTAATACCTGACGAACTTATATAGATCATTGACACCTTGAGACTTCTCCTGAGAGAGTACAAATTAAGTAGTAAAAGCGAAGAGGCCGATATAACAGGGTGCAATCCTTACATGTACATAACTGTGCCACAATTGAATGACAGTTCAAAGGAAAACTTGAGCAAATTCATAAATACAATAGAAATCCCTTCTCTGAACGACACAACGTCTCCCTCGATATCAAACAGAGTACTAGCACCGTTACAACTGCGCGACATTGTTGGGCTAGGTTAAGCCGATTTCTGCGATATGTTTGCGAATGATGGCCTCGCCGACTGAATGATATCACGGAAAGCACATGGCAGTGATTAAAATATTCTCATTGGTAAATTCAACCCACGCACCATTTGAAATGATTTTTTGCGTCGCTTTGACGTCCTATGTGAACACAAGGTAAGATTACATCCACGAATGAGTTGATATTAATTTAACTTACGAGCATAGTCGTATAATGCTTTACCGCAGGAAGTAAGATTGATTGCAAAATTGGAGAGAACATAACATACCAGCCAAAGTGAGCGTTTCCATGGATCTTTCTTCCTGTGTACTTGCTGAAAATGCGACTTGAAATAATTTGAAGCGGCTTCGAAAGTATTTTGTCGATCGCCATAACTCGTTATACTGTTCAAAGAAAAATAAATCGGGTTATACATGAATATGAACAGTTGTGAAGCGTACAATTGGCGAATAAGAATTCCTGCAGCTAGCTTTTTTTTAAGAAGATCAGCCTATTCAGATGGTCCGTGAGTAGTGTTGACTCTCTGGAAAGCAGCTATTGCATCAATTTCTTTCGCACCTTGTTGAGCAGGAGCACCAAATTAGCGTCTTTAAGCAAGTTGCTGGAACATATCGCACTGAATAGTTGAAGTGAATCTTCTATTCGGTTAACTTTGGAATCCTCTTCGAGGTACTTTGAATAGAGTAAGCACCCATATGAAGAACATGAAATCGACCAAGAAACAATAACGATAAACAAGTGCTAGAACCATCACTGGAGTGGTGGTTACGGGATCCTCACCTCGTCGTAAGCACTTATAGGTGCTGATACACTCGTCAGTCGATTGTATTTTTGGGGGGCGAAACTTTCCCTCACCAAGGAATATGATGGCCGTCGCTGTAAAATAACAAAAATAAATCATGAGCATCATTAAGACATTTGTACTTATTATCATTTGGACATGCGGTTCATTGAAGAACCGCATTGGAAGAAAGAAGATCAATAAATTTCTCACCGTCATCAAAATAGGGTATCCAAGCTTGTCTCTGATAAACGAATAAACAGATGGGAAAGATGAAGTTGGTGATAGTCACATGAAAGGTAATTTGCACCCACTTGACCCCGCTGTAAGAGAAGATGTCATTGTTAAGTGTACCAAACACAGAAAATACATAAGAATGGTAGTCGGACAGGGCCTGGAACTTAAGTTATTTTTGCCCAACCCGCATTATCACCCAATCATCGAAGCAGATGGCGGAGAAATGCCAAATATTGAAGGGTGGCGACGATAACTGAGCCGAGATACCGAAAAGAAACTCACCGCGCCTCCGACATCATAAAGTTTCCAATTATATGACAGCCCTCCCATAGTTATTGGGAAAGAATGTTCCATGATACCGAGAGTTTGTAAGCGGACGTTTAAGATATCATCTAGAAGTTATAGTTACTATGTTCAAGGACGAAGCACAATGGAGTAAGAAGAAGTTGTAGCTGACCTGTGGTAGGCACATAATCTGGCTCAGATATCCTATCTATTTCACTCAGGAAGCTAATTACATCAATGCATCAGTTATACACTCAGGTAAAGGTGAAACAGCCATTTTCACTCACAACGAAGCCGATTCCTCCAATCTGACTTTCCGGTCTTGGAATAGAAGCTTTACGGTAGGGTGATGCCACAGCGTTTGAATATCACTGAGAGAGCTCGCCAGCGTTTTTGCGGTAAGAGTCGAAACCTCAGCTGTTCGTGCGACGGCTTCGGCAGCTTGAGCATCACTTGCTGATGTGCCACCCACCAACGCTTGCCAACCTGAGCGCACAAATGCCCCCGTCTGACCACCCGAACCGATGGTCACGCCACCATTCAACTGTGAGGCGAGTGAGTCTTCCAGAGAAATGAGCGGAAGTAGTTTCGTGCGAAGTTCCGAGAGCTGGTTTTGAACCGCTAGAGGTGCCTCTAGGCTTTGGTTACCGTACTCTGAGAACCGATACTCCAGCTCATTGAAAATAATTCGGAGTGCCTTGATGATGTTGAAGAAGACTACTGGTTTCCAACAAGGCCGCTCTCGTTCAAGGGATTTAAAGGCATAGTAAATTTGAAACTGTTTTTGAAGAGTCGACTTCCCTGTTGAGTTTCGACTTATGAGCGCGGGTGGAACGGTGGAACAAGAAGCGTACCAGATTCAGCTTGCCCCAGGAGCATAACTGGGTTAGCTGTTGTCAGGTATAGATTATGATTGAACTCAGGGGAGCGACGCACCTTTAACTTCCCTCTTCCTCTCTTCCCTTCGCTGAGCATTTTCCTTCTGTGAGTCGAGAAACAGTGAGTGACTGCCGATGCAGCTTTGTTGGGCTCGAGAGTTCACCTTGATATCCTCATCAATCAGTCGATTTCTGGCATCTGCGTTGTCTTTGGGGGGTGCAGCGGTCATCGGTGCAGTAAAACTATTGATGCTAGCCCGCCTCGTCATGGGGGTGATTGATCAAGTCTGCTAAGTCGGGGGAGATGACAAGGTTCGAACGTCGGTCAGCAATCAGCAATCAGTATCTATTAAAATCAAAGAACCCAAAGATGACATGCCGTGTGTTCGATTTTTTTTATGCATTGAAAATGATGAACTTAGACTGTGCAGTCCTTCTTACCTGCGTGACCGTTTATCTCAGGAAGTTGTTGGTACCGAAATCGCCCGCGCCGCCCGTTGTTTCGATTCCAGAAGTTATGGCTACACGACCCAAGGCAACAAACATTGTGCTGGTAACGTTGACAATCAACGGGAAGACTCCGAGAATGATTGATACAATCATCTCCCCTGAGTAATATTCAGCGATGGGAATATCTCAAATTAATCTGTGTCCGTGCCTGATCCGACAAAGACCTCGGTCCTGCGGCAGAACAACATACTGTAGCCCTGTCATAGCCAGGATCGTTAAAATTGTAGTCGACTTTTCTGGCGATGGTAATACTTGGTTTACTTGTCCTATAAACCTGGTAGCATCCACGTATCTGTTCATCGTCATGTTTGAACAGCCATGTCACGTGCCTCTGCCGAATCCATTTTGATGGGTAATGTCAGTTGTATGTACTACAGTGCCTTAAGATGGCGAGAGGAAAGTTGATCTGCCATTTAGAAATAGTCTTATGAAAATTCTGACAGCAGCTCTGATTGGCACAAGAAATAGCATCCTATACGGGAGTTCTATCAATATATAGTAGGTTCTCGCATGCGTTCAAAGACCGCTAAGCCTGGAATATAGCCCAGAGCGGTATGGGTCATGAGGTTGTAGTCTGGTTGAAGCCGAAATCTCTGGTAACCAAGCCGACGGATCTAAAAAAGTATGGTTCCCACAGTTTATGATTTATCAAAGGCCCCCGGAATATCACTATAAGAGGCTGGGTACGGATTTTCCAAAATTTCGGGGTTTTTGTCTGTCCGAAAATCGGCACTTTTGTCCGGAATATACCCGGCCTCTCCTCGAAGTGTCCAAAATTGTCCGAAATTTTGACCCGGCCTGAAGAATGCCAAAAAAATCGCCAGAAATCTTCAAAATATTCCAGGAGGCCCAGAGTACAATATTGTACCTAATTATGAACTTTCAAGAACAATAAATATAGGTGTGGAGATTATTTAGTCAACTGAGCCACAGCTGCTGAGATCCTGCGTAAATCACGGTTAAGCAAATGAAATACTTGTAAATCTATTGAATCAACCATTAAACCCTGCCTCATTTATGTTCCTCTGTGGTTGCGCCTTGATCCATCAAGGGTGCTTGTCTGAGCTTGTACTTTGTCCGCACCTGTACCCGGCCTCTGCCAGAATTTCCGGTGCTTGTCCGCACTTTTGTACCCGGCATCCTCGGCCAAAATGGCACTTTTTTGTCCGTTTCGTACCCGGCATAACGGCCGGTATGTCTGGACTTTGTCCGAATCCATACCCAGCTTCTGATAGGGATACTCCGGGGGCCTTTTATCACGGACTCGACTGCCGTACTTACAGCAGATGCAAACACAATATTCGCCGCGTTGATCCATTGTTGTTGATATTGTTGATCCCTGGATGGTTGGATTTAAAGTTCGTTTTCAACCTCTCAAATCCAATTAGCACTAACAGTGGGTAGTAAAATGACCATCGTGACTGCCCATGATTGAAGGCTGAGCTAGGGAAAGCCATTAGTATTGACTTTAATCAATCCGCCCCATACAGTAGGAAATGTCGGAGGCAGTAGGGGAGCTGGTGGGAACCCTCTAATTCAAGATTGGGTGGAGATAATTATTGGAACTTACCTCATCACCGGCCACCGATCTCGATCATCGGCCAAATACGATCCATCAGATTATTCACATTCTTTCTGAGATTCATTGCCTGCATCGCCGATTCTTTCGACGAACTGTTCGTCACCTTCGAAACTCTCCAACTGCAGGACGAAAAGCAGTAACCACAACGGGACTATTCTTACCTTTACCGCACGTCTGTAAAACCTGAGATACCCAGTTCGATCATGGACCCGCAGTCATTCATATTCAGCCCTCTGGCATATAGGATCCAAAGTAGCATGCTAGGCTCACCTTTGACTCGTTGAAATTATCTTCGCATTCGTCATACGAGATATTCTCACAACTAGACGGTGTCATCCATTTTTCAATCACGTTGGTTTATTCAGTGTTCGACTTTTCAGCAGACTTGAAAGGCCCTTTCTCTCATCGCAAACTGTAGCATTTCCACCATATGACGTATAACTCCATCTGAAGAAGCACCAGATGAATACAATGTCGTGGAACTGAAAAATCGGTCCTGAGACGACGTCGCAATGGAGATTTCTCTGCAGACTCAGCAGTTCCGTCCCCTTAAGCTTACAGTTTAGTATATGTGCTGTAAGCATCATCCTTACAACGAGACACCCTCATCTGGTTACCGAGCTCCGGAATCACATCTAGAGAGAAGAATCTATACAGAACCCTTGACAACTCCACTACAACATCGACTGATGAAATGGAATCGCAATTTTCGACCATAAACCATGAGCGAAATTTCGGCTCGAATGCTAAATCAAAATGTGTACGCCTATCGGAATACCCTGTGAATTTTATGCGGAAGGTTAATTTTGATTAAAATATAAGTCGTGGGGAAATACCCGTAGGGAGAGTTTGTGAAAAGGATCAAATCACCTTTGACTCCAGCGATTGAGTGCGTAAATGTAAAATAGAGGCATATCTCGCTTTTGCTATACTTGGCCCATACTGATGATATGCGAGATGTGAACTGTAAACTCTCCTGTCAACGACTCACAACACCACCATTAGAAACATTCTGTTAATAAACTTATGCGGGAAATGATAATTTACTAACAAAGAACCGGATGAATGGGTTAATCACGATCCAAGTCCTTTGGATCGTGCTTCTGATACCACTGATACAGGAGAATCCCTGATCAGTCCTTCCAGCCTTCGTATAGAAGACCGAGTACTTCAATGTTGTAGTTGTAAAGGCTTACCATATACTATACGCTTTGAAAATAAAACCACTGTAGCTAAGACGTTTCAAGTCGCTCAAATCCAGACATACAGCAAGTGTCATAAGATCTGCAAAATGATTCCCAAAATGATTTTTCTGCGGTGTCAATCCATACTCAATCGAGATAGCACTCAGTTACAGTATGCCTACTCCAACTGGCTCCAAATCATATAGAAGAAGTTGACTTCAGCTCGCTATCACCACCGGTACTGATAATCTTCTCTGACATCGGAGATCGCGTGGGAGATAATGTGAGATCTGTTTTGTGTGTGTTTTTTTTTGGCAATAACTGATCCTATTAATGTATTAAGCGTCGATTAAGGCTGGCATATGCCAGCGCCCGTGTTATCACTTACGTTCCGATGAATTTCTTTGTTGTTATTTTAAGAGTGTCTAGAGTATCGGCGCTATGGTATGGCAAGAGAAGACGACTACATCAAAGCTCGTCCAACAATGAATCTCGCGAACAAAGCAGGACATGTCGTATATGTACAAAGCAGTTGGCGCGATGCGATTCCTTGGGCGTGTGCCCGTGTGTGTGCGAATGTTTGGCTATTCACATGTACGGACACCTTACCCTAGACTAGGTTTACTATACCTCTACACTACTCAGTTGCGTCGTACGCGGCGCTAGCTCAACTATTCCTATTTTTTATTTCACCTCCCACCCGATCCCTATGCGCGACATTTGGGAGATATCTAGAAGACTACAGGTAACCGAAGCAGGGAACCGATTGGTGACCCGACTGTGTTCCCTAATCCGAGCTTACCGGCGCCTGGGATCCCTGGGATCTCCCATTCCCCACCATCTCACTACAGTCTTCTAGATCTCCCTCGTTATATCTTCGCAGTATCTGGCCACAAATTGAGGGTAGCAGTTGGAACAGTAATCTGACCGCAAGTTGAATGACCATGTGCAGATAAATTTTGCAAGGCCGAGTACTGATACTTATCAACAAAAAAAGGAATAAAAGAAAAAAGAAACAGAAACAGAAACAGAAGGGAAAAAAAAGGAATTGCAACAAGTCTTGGGATAAAAATGAAATCAAACCCAAATAGATGAATCTACCAACCCCCCGAAACACCAAATCAATACCATTCCAACTGTAAACTCTGCATCTTCTCAACGATAGTCAATAGATATACTAATTTCCATGGCTTCTTCTACTGTAGATAAACTTAATTCTGCTTCTTGTCCGACGACACTTCGTTCATCTCCACAGGTGAAACTGATCGGCAACTCGAGTACCAGTACAAAATCATTAAAAATGGCCTTGCGCAGATCAAATAGATATAATCTTATCTTCCAACCCTGGAAAAGAAATTACAAAACAAATAAAAAATTGAAAATAAACTCGGATAGATGTACCGACTCCCATATCATTCGAGAAACATCAAATCAAATCAATATCATTCCAACTTCAAAACCTCCAACCTCTCAATGATATCAACAGACATACTAACTTCCGTGACTTCTTCAACTGTAGATAAATTGGATTCTTCTTTATGTTTGAAGACGGTTTGTTCATCTCGACATGTGATGGAGGATGGCGGTTGTTTGGTTGGCCCTTCTAGCGCGGCCGTGTTATTAGCGTCGTTTTGTGTCTCCGGTTTCTTTATTTGAACTACGAATCGAATAGTTTCATCGTCGTCATCGTCAATACCATCATTACCGTCATCATCATCATCATTATCACCAGTACTATGATCAACTTCGCCATCAGCGCCTTTCGGATTGTTCTCGATACGTTCGAAAGACACAACATCAACGTCAAGTGGGACTTGAGGAGAAGCGATGTTACTACCCTTCCTGATAGTAGTATCAGATGTTATTGTCTTCCTCTTCACCGTCGATATCGAAGCAGTTTTAGTTCTTGTCATCGTCTTGGAAGTACTAGCCGCACACGGTATCGTAGAAGACTTCTTCTCAGCTTTAATACCCGAAGTAATAGTAGACATAGTTGCTGTGGTCTTTCTCAGACTCGACTTCACTCCACTTTGAACTGAAGAAGAACTCGAATTTCTTGCCGTCCCCATCATCGTCAAAGATTTAGGTCTAACAGGTCTCGTTACGGATGTCGACGTATTGGGACGATTAATCGCAGCGATATTGGTAGCACGACGAGTAGTGGTCGTGGCACTACCGACACCGCTAGCGCTAGCAGGTCGTACAGGTTGGACAGTAGACCTTTCACGCGGAATACTGCTAGCAGATTGTAGGCTGCGCTTGGTTGACATAGTTACTTTCGTAGTAGCCGAAGCCGTAGTAGTTGGTGCAGGTTTAGTCTTGGTAGAGATACCATGAGTAGTAGCGGGTTTCCGGACTGTACGCGAGGACGCGGATGTCGCAGTAATCGTAGTAGCAGGTAAAGCACTAGTTCGCGTCCTCGGTTTCGTTGTACCTACAGCAGATTTTGTAGGAGGTCTCAAAGACGCGGAAGAAGCTGGTCGATTAGGACGTGTAGATGCAGGTGTCGTAACTTTAGATCGTAAATTCATGACAGAAACCGGTCGGTTATTGACAATGGCTTTCTTTGCAGCCACAGAGGAAGGTGGCTGCTTGAAACGTGTCGCTTGGGTCTGTTGCAGATTGCGACGAGTACCACGAGGGCCGCGAGCAGCGGAAGGTTTACCTTCGTCGTCGGAAGGGGAAAGGGGAGGAAGAGACAGATCATCCCATTTCAACAGTTCTTCATCATTGAACGTGAATTCAAATGAAGGGGGTGAAGGAGCAGGTTGTTCTGGGCATCTGTAGAAATTATGAAGAATATCTTTACCCAAGAGTTTGTAGTTGGGGAGTTCATAATCGAAAGGGGGTTGATATTCCAGATCTATAAACAAACGTACTATGAGTTTTCAATTGATTTTGACTCGAGAACTATCAACATACTTTGAGTATTAGGCGCCATATATTCAATTTCATCGTTAAAGTCCAAAGGTCCTTCTTCAATTTCCTTCTTGGTTTCCTCCATTTGCTCGGGGACGACGATATCATCGTCAACAATATCCCAATGATTTCCTATATTCGCCGGAGTTTGAAAATCATGAAATGTTTGAGGTTTGGGTATCCTAGCGTGTTTGCGTGTAGAACTCGCCCTTGTGGAACCTGGAGTAGGATTGGTGTGTGGTGGAACTTCAAGTGTGGGATCGAGTTTGAGAGGCTTGAGAGGTTCATTAAGAGGACCGGGAGTTTTGTAGTTATCAAGTACGCGATTAACAAAAGGAGTTTTGTCGGCGAGAGGTTTGGGCTGGTGGGTGACGACGAGCTGGATAGGAGGTGCCTTCCCAGTAAGAGATTGAACATCTTTCAATAGTCGTTGAGATTCTACACGATCATCAGTATTTCCGAGTAAGCGTATCCTGAAATTCAAGCACATACGCGCAGACTTGGGCTGGAAAGGTGTGCGCAGAAGATTGACGTTCTTCGCTTTGCCGTTCTGAACAGTCATGGCACCTTGGAAAGCGTTTTCCCGCCTGTTTTTTGTACTTCGCGCTGGTGTCTTGGCGAGGTAATACGGCGCATCTGTGGCGAGCTGGACGGACCGTGCGTTGAGCATTGTTGGCGCGCGAGGGAGAGATTGGGAACGCGAAGGTTCACGTGATCACATTGAACAATCAGGTGACATTTGTTCGTGAGAAACTGAAAAATAACATATGCATGGTTGCATCGAGTTACAGTAACACAACGCATATAACGTTAGAACGGAAACGTGTTGATAAATTCTGATAAATTCGTGATAAATTAACGGAAGATATTCTCTTCCGACTCCCACAGACCCTGGCATTTCAATGCAGTTGAGTGCAGTGACGACCTTGTTCCCAATTTACGCAAGTGTGGTCCGATAATTTCTAGGCTGAGATCCGGCGTCAATGTCTGTTGGTGTGGGGACGGAGGCCACGACTGAGTTCGGTCACCGGCGTGATTTGTTGAATACCGGAGTTGCCTCATTTGGACAGGGTCATCTTCCGTGCTTTGCTCTGTGCCATGACCATTGCCGCCGCCGGCGTCAGCAGCGAGGTGAGGCTGCAGATAGACGATCTCATCGACGAGCGGGGACAGGTCATCGAGAATGTCCTCGCTGACCCCCAGCTCGCACAGACGGGCCCCATCGACCCAACAATTGCACCATTCCTCGTGGACGAGCCTGTGTGTCGACTTTTGCTACTCTTTCCAGTGACTGACGCTGTCTACGTGTAGCCATCTCCTGCTTCGACGACGTACTTGCCTGCGCCGGAGCACCAGCGCTCGCCGTCGCACTCTTTCGCATCCTCCAAGGGCTTTTCCAAATCCTCCCTCACCTCCTTCCTCTCCTTCCGCCAGAACAGCTCTGCCAGCAGGTCTTTCCGTACCTCAGATTCGACAGCACATGTTCCCAGTCCGGACTCTAAGCATCGATCTTCCTATGACGACTGTGACACCGCTACCGTCAATTCGTCTACCACCCAGCAGACCGAGCTTCGCAAGAAGAGCTCCATGTTTAATATCGGCCTGCTTAAGCGCAAGGCAAGCAAGGCGCACCTTCGCCATGGCTCTCAGGAAGACAGTCCACCACCGCCCGTACCCCCCAAACCCGCTGACAATTTTGTATTCAACCTTCCTGTCGATCCTCCCCATCCCTTCGTCCAACTCCCTTCATCCCTACACCGCCCCAGCAATTCAAAGGATAAAGGGAAGGGTAAGGAAAAAGATAGAGAAAGAGAACAAGAAAGAGATAGGGAGAGAGAGAGAGAGAGAGAAAGAGAAAAGGACAGGGATAGGGACAGGGATAGGGATAGAGATAAAGACCGGGACAAGGAGAAGGAAAAGTCGAGGGAGAAAGAAAAAGAAAAAAGGAGCAAGAAGAGGCGCATCAAAGGTCCACCCGTTCCACCGAAAGATAACCCTCTCTTTTCTCTTGACACCAACTTGGATCGCATGGAGGGTATCGTTTCTGCAGAAAACCTGATTCCTCTTACAAATCACGCACCCGAAAACTCATTGACAGATCCACCCACTTTCAACAACCCCTTCTCTTCCTCTGACCCCCAGACAGGCGCCATAAATTATGGTCCCTCACATATATCGCCGACAGCCTCCATGCCTTTCCTCAACGGTCAAACTCCTGATCTTAAAAATGCCAGGCCTTCCGTTTCTACTATACGAAAAGATGATGGCGAATGGGTAACACCTCAGAGTTGGATCGTCGTAGGTAAAGACGATACGAAAGACGACATGACGGCTCCCGACGACGACGTATCGACCGAAGACGAAACGCGAGCAAAGAGTGGTCCGAACAGTATCATTCAGAGCAATGGTCTTCATCCACCGAGTTTCCGTATGGGCGGATCGATAAAACCGTCAAGAAGGGACAAAACCAGAAAAGGGAATGATGAACTTGTTATGAAAATTTACCGCCCGAATGGTATCCCCATTCAAACTGCAATGGGTATCAGTTTGACGGTATATGATTTAATTCCGACATTGCTCAAAAGAATGGTTGGAGATGAAAGGCGTTTGAATCGGTTATTTCTAATGGAACGTGGAAAGGGTAAGTTGAATATATCTCTACCGACGCCGTGGAGTGATATTTATTATAAACAGAACGCATTATGGATATCAGAGAATTGCCCCTCAATCTCATTTGTCGTCGGATGACGGAAGCTGGATATTCATGGAACGACGGTCGAATTCTTCTCAGCGGCGATCGTCTAGCCTTTCTCCTTAAATTCATTTTCCGAGATCCAGACATGGGACTCAGTCGTCGATCAATCACCGCCGACGCCCTATACCAAATCCCCGAAAGCGAACTTCGACTACACAATTTTGAATCTCTCGATCTTTCAGGTCGAAGTCTACGTACTATTCCCGTCGCCCTACATCAACACGCTGATCAAATCGTCTCTTTGAAACTTTCCCGAAATCCGATGATTGATTTACCTTTGGATTTTGTAGAAGCTTGTACGTCGTTAAGTGACTTGCGGCTGTCCGATATGTCGATGCGGAAGATTCCTGCGAATTTGGTTGCGGCTAAGGCGTTGAAGAGACTGGACCTTTCGTCGAATCATATAAAGATCAAAGAACTCGAGAGTGCGAATTTGCAGCTTATACCGGAGCTGAAGGCGTTGCTTTTGCAAAATAACCTGCTCAAGGATCTGCCGCAGAAGTTTGCCGACTTCGAAGACCTGCGGTTTCTCAATATCTCGAGTAATCGGTTACCGGCGATACCAGATGTTGTTTTACAGATCAGGACACTCACCGAGCTCGATGTTTCCTTCAATTACATCACTGCTCTTCCGACCAATGTTGGTGATATGACGAGTTTGCAACGGTTTTTGTTCGTCGGTAACTCCATCAAAAGTATCCCTAATAGCTTTTGGAAACTACGGAATTTGGAGCATGTCGATTGTCGAAGAAATCAAATTGGGGATTTAGGTATCGTGATGAATTTACCTCGACTCGAGACTTTGAACGCCGATCATAATGCCATTCACCTACTCGACCTCTCCATGGGAAAACATGTCATGAAAATCGATCTATCGAATAACGAGATTACGAAAGTCATGGTTTCGTTACCGCCTTTTGGTTCGACATCATCACAACTTACGACCCTGGACGTTTCGTATGCGAGTTTGACGACGTTGGATGGGGCGGTTTTGAATAACCTTCCGACATTGGTCACTCTTCGAATTCAACACAATTCCCTTGCCTATCTACCTGATTCTATCGAAGAACTCGTTCACCTGGAAACCCTCATCTGTTACGAAAATCGACTGCAACGACTTCCGGATACCATTGGAAACCTCTCAAAACTGATTATCTTGGACGCGCATAGCAACAACCTTCGTGAAGTTCCTGTTGCAATCTGGCAATGCCCTTCACTGTGTATACTTAATCTCTCATCAAACTTCCTAACGACTTTCCCTGTACCACCATTAATTCCTTTATACCCCATGCCGGATCAAACAGGTCGTATAGCAGATCCACCTAAAAATTATAATCCTTCGCACGTCATTTCAAGCATCCTCCATCCACCGCTCATGTTCTCCCTCGAAAATCTTTCTATATCCGAAAACAGAATATCTTCAATCGACGGTCTTCGCAACATCTCATTTATTCGGTCCCTGCTCTCATTAAACCTCTCCTACAACGATATCAGCAATTTGCCCAAAGGATTCTTTCGAAAGATGCATAGGTTGGAGGAGTTTCATATTTGTGGGAATGAATTGACTATGATTCCTGGACATGAGGAATTTAGTAATTTGAGGGAATTGAAGAGGTTGTTTTTGAGTGGTAATAAATTGACAAGTTTGCCGGCGGAGTTGGGGAGGCTGAAGAAGTTGAAAGTGATGGATGTGAGCAATAATTGCTTGAGATATAATATCAATAATTATGGATATGATTGGAATTGGTGAGTTCTTGGTTTCGTATACTCTTTCCTTGTTCCCTTTTTTTTTTTCTGATGGTTCGTAGGAACAATAACGAGGAGCTTTTTTATCTCAATTTATCGGGAAACAAGCGGTTCCAGGTGAAACGCGACAATCGACATACGTTTGGATCTTCCAGGAGCAGTCGTGAACTCCATAATCCTCTTTCCGGATTTTCGAGTGTGCCGAAGTTACGGATTCTGGGTCTGATGGACGTTACGGTCACCGCTAGTGATCTTCCAGATGAACACGAGGATCGTCGGGTTCGTTCTACGTCTTCCCTCGTTGGCGGTCTTGGATACGGTATCGCCGACAGTCTGAATATAGATGATTCGATGACAATGCTCGACCTAGTACATGAATTTCCTCCCATCAATGGTACCAGTCGCGCATTATTCGCCATGTTTGGTAATGCCAAACCACCAAAACTCCCATTAGGCGTCTCACCCAACAAGCACGCGAAATTCCTCCACGAGCATTTCATTCCTTTTTTTCAAAACCAGTTGGATCATCCGTATTTGCCAGAAAGTAAACATTTCGCCGTGGATGTGTTGAGGAGATCGTTTTTGGGATTGCATCAGATGATACATGATATGTGGTTTGCGCCGGTTCAGAGGAAAGCGCCTATGGCGAGTGTGGCTGGTGGTTTACCGACTGTGAATGTGGATTCTGGGACTGCCAGGACGGGCTGTTCGGGTTTGGTGGTTTATATTGAGGGGAACAGATTGTTTGCGGCGAATGTGGGTTCTGCACATGGTGTTATTTCGAGGAAGGGTCAACCGTTTTTGGTTACGAGGATTCATTGTCCTTGGGATGAAGATGAATTGAAGAGGATGAGGAAGTCGGAAGGTTGGGTATCACCGGAAGGATTGGTGAATGATGAAGTTGACGTTTCGAGATCGTTTGGGTATTATCAACTGTTACCCGTCATCAACGCTTCTCCCGATATTGTGGAATACGAAATTTCGGAGGCGGATGAGTATTTGGTTTTAGGGAATAGGGCTTTGTGGGACTTTGTGAGTTATCAGACAGCGGTGGATATCGCTAGTGGGAGAGGTGAACCTTCGATGATTGCGCAGAAGTTGAGAGACTTTGCGATAAGCTATGGATCTACGGGCAATATTATGGTGATGGTGGTGAGGCTGAAGGATTATTATGAAAGGCCCCTTGTTCGGACACCATCGATGATTGAATCGGATTCACCCTTCTCTCCGGCCTTGTATATCCCCAAATCGAATCATATGGTGGTGGACAAGAGTGTACGACGAGCCGAACCAGAAGTCGCGCCACCAATAGGTCATATCGCGTTGGTATTCACTGATATTCGAAACTCAACTCATTTATGGGAAGTGAACCCTGGTATGCCAGTGGCCATTCAAATCCACAACGATTTGATGAGGAGACGATTGAGGGAGTGTGGTGGGTACGAATTTAAAACAGAAGGAGATGCTTTCTTGTGCAGTTTTCCGACTATCATGGCTGCTGTGTGGTTCTGTCTTTCGGTGCAGAATCAATTATTACAGGAGAATTGGCCAAAGGAGATTTTAGAATGTGAGGATGGAAAGGCTATCATGGATTCAGAGGGGAATGTGATTTGGAACGGTATCTCGGTCAGGATGGGTATCCATAGTGGTACTCCGGTGTGCTTGCAGGACCCTGTGACGCATAGGATGGATTATTATGGTCCGGTCATTAATCGAGCGGCGAGGGTTAGTGGATTGGCGAAGGGAGGGCAGATTTTTTGTGGTGCGGAGGTGGTACAGGAGATCAAGGCATCGGTTTTGGAGACTATAGAAAAGACGTCTCTGTCGAAATTACAACCTGCGAAAGCGATCGCGGAAGTCAAGCAGTTGGGCGTCATTATCAAAGAGGTCGGAGAGATGAAACTCAAGGGTTTGGAGGTCCCTGAATTCATTTCGGCGATTTATCCCCCGGGACTAGAGAGCAGACATGATTTCGACACGGAGGAAGATCCTGCACCTGCGAGCGTATATTTGGATGTTGCTCATGTACGGGAGATAGGTATGTTGTGTCTTCGACTGGAGGCGTTGACATCTGGACGGATATTCAAACCCTCAAATACCGCGAGGGACTTGAATTTGACCATTCCTCTTGAAGATGATCCTGAAGACGAAGAGGACCCTGAACTATGGAGAGATCTGGAGGTGGATCCTGAAAACGTGTTACCTCCGATGACGACAAGATGGACCGATCATGACCTCCTCACGACGCTGGACTCATTTACTTGTCGAATTCAGAACGCCCTTCAGACGCTTATCAAGGCATACGAGGCGGATCGAATTAATGCACCGAATATCATGAATGTTCTCAGTAATGCTGGACTCGATGCTGATACGCTACTGGTCATCGCAGAACTTATTGGGCATTCTTAATTAATTAAATTTTTACGCTATCGCGCTACATTGTTTGAGGTCTGGATTTCATGTTTTCCATCGTTCATGTTTTGTTTGTCTTTCATATCCTGTTTTATTGCACACCGCCAATAGTATTCACTCATGTCACCCATTGCTGGTATCTAGTGATGTCAAATATATATGCAACATTTGCTAAGATTGGAAGAAACACTGTAACATCCAATTTGAAGCTTGAAGCGCGATCCCAACTTTCGGTCCAGCGCCACGACATGTTCTTCTCCTTCAGCGGTGAAAGGTCATTAAGAGCCGAGACGACCTCACTAGGCGGATGCGCGGGAAATTTTGAACCCTTTAAAACTATACGTATGTATTTACTGATTTACAGATGAGAATACATGGACTAACAAAAGCGATAACAACGAGATCGAGATGAGCGGAAAAAAGGGAGAGGGGAAGATGGAGGTAGGGCATATAATAATTGATGAGAGCGCAAAGGGAAGAAAAATAAGCCAAGAGAAACGAGATAGTATACTAAAGAGTGTGTTGCCCACTCACCCACCCATCCATCCATCCATTCCATTATCCCATCCGATGTTCTATATACGTGAAAAAAAAGATACAACAACACTGAAAATGGACATCCAAAAGGTATCCTAACATTCCAGAAACAGAAACAAGAGGGCAGGAGAGTGTGTGCATGAAGGTGTCCTATAGCGGGTAGTAACGGTAGAAAAGGTGGCGATTTGGTGTCCCTGTTCCTCTTGCAGGAGAGTATACGACATTGGATATAATTTGGGGTATCGCGGGGAATTGAGTCGAATATCGGATAACATCGAGGTGAGGCACGAGGACACGAAGTCGGAAGAGACGAGGTCGAGAGATGAGAGGTGAAAAAAGAAGAAAGCATAACGAGTAGGCGAACATCATCGCATCTAGAAGAGAGGGAAGAAAGAAAACAAAAATCACCGCGATCAACACCAAACAACCGAGAAACAGCACAACCCTACGCCAAAAAAAACACACCATCAATCAATCAATCCCATTCAACCGTCAACCCTCCAGGGCCAGAACCAGGTAACCCAATTCCTCTATCCGCCTCTCTCCTCAACCACTTCAAAGCCACCTTATCCTCTCTCAAAAGCGGACTCAAAATATCCCAACATCTCTGGTTATGGTCCTTCAACCACAACTTCTCTTCTTTGGTCAATAGTGATTCTTTGATCATGCGAGTCTGTATCGGCACACAAGTGAGACGCTCGAAACCAAGCCAAGTGTCTCCACCGAACTCCTGTTTAGTTTTGACCCGCTTGATGACGAGCGCTGATTCAACTCGTACACCCCATTTACCTTCGACGTCTAGTTTCGTGTACGTAAGCAAACCGCGAAGATACAAGTGAAGAGATTGGCGACGTACAAAATCCAGGTTCGTTGGTAACAACATGTCCTGGCATCAACGGAACATTACTGCTAAAACCATGTTCCCCTTCATGCACAGTCAAAAACGATCCGAACCCATGCCCCGTTCCATGCTATTCCATTCGTCAAAAATTATACTTTTAAAAAGCCGAGGATCATGCTCACCAAATAATTCATGCCGTCCTTCCATAAAGGTCTCCTCGCTTGGGAATCAAGTTGGTAACCCGACGTCCCTTCGGGAAAAATCGCGGTATCAATGGCAATCTGACAAAAATGGTTAGAAGCGATCTTCGGATACCTACACACCAGATTACTCACATGGCCCTGTACGACTCTCGTATAAGCTTCACTCATATGCGGTGTCGGTCTTCCAAAATGAAGTGTCCTAGTTGTATCACAAGTCCCATCTCTATACTGCCCTCCGGAATCGCTGAAAGTCATCAATTGCCTGAGAAGAGAAATGGAAAGGTGGTATACGTACTTAAGGTAAGGTGTGTCCCGATCTATCATCCTCGCAGTAGCTTTCTTTGGCGTGTAATGCGGTAGAGCAGCATTCGGCCCCGATGCACTTATGGTTTCATATGCAAGTCCCATAAACTTCCGTTGTTTCATCCTAAACTCTTTGACCCTCCAACCAGCTTCCCATTCAGTAATATCGTATCCTGAGTTAAGCTTGTTTTCCAGCCAAGCGAGGAATTGAACCTGAATGTCAATAAGTAAGGTTTCGGCACGGAATCAAAAAATTTATCAAACGACGTACGAATGCGACCCCGTCACGTATATACGCCTGCCTCAATCCCGCAATCTCAGTTTCATTCTTGATAGCCATGAGGAATTCCACCCTATTCGGCGAGATTGTATACCGAAAATGTGTCAACATCAAAGAAATCGCATAGGATGTCGACGAGGGTATGATGATTTTTCCTTCACCCCATTCTCTTTTCCTCATGAAAGGCCACAAATCGGTATAATTCCTTCTCTCCACACCCATTTTCTCTAAGTATCTCTCCACATTTTCATCTACTTTGGAAGCATCCAAAAAGAGAATGGTTTTGTCGAGACCAATGAAGAGATATGCATGGAAGAGAGGATTGAAGGGTATATCGACCCCTCGGAGGTTCAAAGTCCAAGCTGTAATGAAAAATAGACAGTCGGATACACGTCGTAACATTTCGGCCAAAATGGAGCTTACCAATGCAGGCGAGATTAGACACCAGCATTCCAGCTTGGATTTGTTGAGGGGTAGGTTCAGTCACTTTAGAAAATGAGGGTATCGACGGTGGCTGAGCCTTAATCCATTCCCGAATTTTATACAATTTATACGTTGCATCTTTCCCTAAAAAGTGAACGAATAGTCTAGATCATGCACTATGGCAAAGTTCAAATGAATAATCACATACCTGTATATTCAATAGACTGAATATAAACAGCTCCTTTCGATTTCGCCGGTTTTTCCTTCCACACCAAATCCACCAAGTTCATCGCTGGGAAGACAAATCTGGAATCCAGATGTGTCAATTTGCTATTAATGGCTGAAGCTTTCTCATGTGAAATCATTCGCGCATCAACGCCCAGTCGACTACCCTTCGGTAACGTAGTCTAAAAAGACAGATGAACGGAGGACATCAGTCAATCAAGTAGGATATGATTTCACCGTGGAAAACGGAAAAACACATACCACAAGGAATTCGACCCAATCCTTATACGCCTTGGGGTCATTAATATCACCGACTCTTATGATTTCCCAGTTTGCGTCCGTTTGGCTTTCGGCTTGAACCCAGTATCGAGAATCAACGGCTAAGTATGCATTCTCGCGAGTAATGATGGCGGCCCCGGCCGTACCCGTGAAACTGAAAGATGAGAGAAGGACAATGTAAACCCAATGTTGTGTGCTGCCCTGGGAAAGATCTTACCCAGTAATGAACTCTCGACGTTTATCGCTGGCCGCCACGTATTCGGAGCCATGAGCATCCTCCGATGGGACAAGGCTGTTAAACAAAATAAGTACCACGGTCTAACCTGGGTCGAGAAAATGAAAATGACGTACTAGACATCCACGTTGTTTTTGAGCATTTGCTCACGAAGACCGGCTAATCTTTCGGTCGTGTTCACGCTTCTGTCATGGATAGATTCGACATCTCCCCTCTCTTTCCGTTCCAAAGCAGAACCCACGAGAGTACTCGCCGAATCAGAAGCCGTGAGAGGAGGCCGAATTCGAGGAGCAGTGGATCTACTACTCGTTGTCGCTTTCGACGCTTTCGAATCCTGGCTCCTGCGAGACACATGCGATCGCTGGGTATCCTTTCTTTCCAGCGAAACTGGGTGGCGACGCGAATCCGATCTCCTCGGAGGTTCATCTACACGAACAGTTGACTGGGTGGAACGTGTTGCTTGGGATGATTTTGTTCCGCTGCGTTGTAAGGAGGGTTCCTCCGTCCGATAAAGCGGTAGAGGCGAGGATGCGCCTGAAGCAGAGCGCTGATGCATGTGAGCTTCGACCTCCTTCTCTTTCTTCCCCAGCCCCCAACCATATCCCCACTTTGAAGAAGCCGTCGATTTCTTGGTTCCCGTCATGGTATTTCCCCTGCTGAGTTTGGGAGAATTGTTCGATTCCTTCCCACTGCCATTGAATAGAGGTGGCACCTCATCGTATTTTTCCGAGTCAGTACGGAAAGTCAGGTTGTCGGGCAGGCTGGTGAGGGTCGAAGAAGAAGAATAAGCCGAGGGTCGACGAGTCAGTTGGGCGTGCGGGTGCGATGTGTCAGACTTGTCGTCGATGGAGACTCTGCGCTTTTGTTTAGAAATAAAGGGGATGCATATCGGCGGGGGCGGGGGAGGCGGCATTGGTGGTGGTCAGAGAAAGAGACTGCAGCTTATCTAATACACTTGCCTTATATAGGCCCTGTGGTTAACCCCGGGTCTCCTTCTCCGAACCCTGCCCATGCCGAACAACACGAGGCACCTCTTTTCCCCAGCACGACCCTTAGGGTCGTCCTAGGGGCTCTTCCTTTATCTTCGGGCACTGATCATTCCCACCGTCTTTTGTTCAGCGAGTCCGCCACCAATGTAGTCGGAAGACGGTGGCGATCTCAGCTGAGCTGCGGCATAAAATCAGTGAATAATTAGGTGATCTGGGCATCATGACGCCGTGTCCTCGAGGCTCAAGCATGATACATGCGATAAACTCTACCCTGACTCACATCCAGAAGATTCCTATTTCGAGTGTCTCCAGCCAATGTACCAGATAGGACTGGTAATCGCCGTATGATTCTCACCCAAACTACGGATGATCAGATGATAGATCTACCCCGCACGAAGAGACGCACCCTTGACGTTATGAGCGTCACCTGATACGAAGAGTACTTGTACTGTCTGGGCAAACTCGCTGGGCAATAACCGCGCTGTCTTGGTATAATGACTTCGGACCGGCATGGTTTCCCCAAAGGTAGCAGAATAAGCAACGTGGATCAGCTTCTTCTGGCCGTCAGTCATGACAGAAACCAACTCACCCACAGAACGGACTCTCAGCGGAATTCACGAATGCTCGGAGGCTTCGACTGACATAAACCCCTTCACATGCTATTATGCTATTGGTCACCGCTCGCCGCTCACAATATCTATTCCGAAACCTTTGATGTCACTCATTTCCTCCGATTAAGGGACTCAGGGAGAAGCCCAAGTTTAACACGTTATTTGGGGGTGTACCCAGTCTAAATTTTGCCCCATTCAGCAAACGAGGTATCTCCAAGAATCGATCTAAGATTTATGAGCCTTCATGGGCGTAATAACGCCCATAATGACCTCAATCAGATCATGATATATACAATTGTGCGGGTTGCCCTCAAAGCTTCTATCCACATTCCGATTCGAACATTTGATACACACGGGAATTACAGGATTCAGGGTCGATACTCCCCATTCGATAGGTGACGCCTGGGTCAAGTCGTCTATTTGATCAGACCAATCAATCAATCAAAGAATTGTGATGAGTATCCCCACCCAGCTGGACTTTTGAGTGTTCCTTTTCGATAAGGTACTTGTGTGGACTCTCGCTTGGCCTGAGACACATTACTGTGTATATCGTAGCCTGATCCCGAACTCACTAGAAGGGGCTCTAGTGCCCCAACATCATCTGCCATCATGTCGGCGACGGCTTATTGTTAGATCCGATTCTGAATGCAGTACCTTAATCAACTCACCCCGGTATTTCGAAGGAAGCTAACTACAACATCGAATGTTGTCTGATCATGATCATGGATCGGCCAGACAGCCGAACATTCCTTAATTGTTCGACGAGAAATATAGGAGTGTTAAGGCTATGCTGTTGAGAATAAATCTTAACCTATTGTGACGCCGAAAAATCAAATGCTCGTACTAGTGTGGCGATCCTAAATATTCATGTGAAATCCCGGCTGCCAGATGGGAGAGTGTTAAAAATTGAATAGATCAACCACGACGACTTGAAGGGGTATATCGCACCACGAAAAGGACAGCGATTCCTGCATAAAATGCTGTTAGAGATGAATGTGGCGGCGGCTGTGACAGAATAATAGAAGACGTGCTTATATTATCAATCTCCACTTGAAGGCTCTTGCTCTCGCGATGTCCTCATCCTGTTGTTTTCTTTTTTTTCTTTGACAGGTACTCTTCGATAGCCAGGTTTGGAACCGACGCGATAAACCGGAGAAAGATTGCCAGATTGCCGAGGAAGAGGGAAAATGACTATGTGAACCCTGGTAATAGGCGTATGACAGTAGCAAGAGACCTTGATTCTAAGAGCTGTTCTTCACATAAAGAAATTTAATGGCCTACTTAGGATATAAACCATCATGAGGTGCCGTTGACTCATTCTCGCCTGGGTACTTGATGCGAAGTCCAAAATTGCTAGACGACGCATGGCCCGTATTATTCAGAGAAGTTGGTTAAGAAGCTAGTAGGTCCTCGATCGGGAAGAATTTCATTATACGGTCACTGAGAGGCACAGTCCCTGGTTTAACGCTACGCGATGCCCCGCGATGGAAGGATTTAGCCCTGAATCACTTGTCACGCTAAAAATAGAATTCAACGTCTTTGGACTTGCCGCCACATTCATTTAAATCAGCGTTTTTATGGACTTGCCATGGGCCATGTTTGAGGAAATGTTAGAAAAATGTCATACTTGTTCACCTATATGCACAGTGCCAGGTGACAGCTGATTTGATATAATTCTAGTCTCATTCTTGAGCTTTACCACCACTATAATAGTGCAAAAGGACGTCGGAACGTTTGAAAGGAAAAAGAGGCTAAACAACTACCCGTAGTTGCGCAGCCATGCCGGAATATCGAAATTATGACTCAATATATACAGCCTTAAGAAAAAACATGTGAGTCTGGTTGCTTCGAATAGTATTGCCATAAAGATATGTTTGTGGCGAGGCGGCCATGTTTCTGGTTTTATTATGTGGAATGAACAAAGGCTTGCTTATTTTGTGACATCACAAGAGACTCTCTTCCGGAGCGTAAGTTCTCGTTTCGGTTCAGATCGATTCACACTAAGGTCTTTAATAGGAACCATTATCCAGTGAAACAATTGTTTAAATCCGCAAATACATTTTGTCATTTTTGATGCTAATCCAGAAATTCAACCCTTAATGGCGCCACAGCACCCACATCTGGTTCTCAAATCTTATGCTGTAGAATATGACTTGAACAGCATTGCGAATGCATAAATACTGAGATGGCAAGGGAGCCAGCAGTGCATATTTCAACGATTCTAAACATCCCTACTACTCTCAGCACCCAGTCCTTCAATTCAGTATACAATGTCGAGCAACAAAGCACGGAGAACAAGCAGTCGTTTTCCGGAAAGTCACAGGTCAACTCCACCTGCTGCCGAAACCCCTCAAATCCGAGTCGAGAGCTCAGCGTTTGTTTCTGTTTGAATATTGCCTTCTAGTACTCAATATCCAATTTAGCCAAGTTGATGACGCTAAATTAACAGCTGCCTTGCGAAGCTTGAATCTAGATTCACAACAGTCCATCGACTTTGTTCTACGTCTATTGGTCGTATCACTGATTTATATTTCCAATATAGATTGCCAAATCGGGCCACATCAAGAGCAGGTTCTGGAAGCCGTTCTCCTGCACTTGGCAGCTCAAATATAAAGGCAGGAAAAGGGCAAGTGAACTCATGTTTAGCAATATGAGCCTCATCGAAAGCTTTCAAACCACAGAAATCAGAGCGGAGCAACCACCCCGGTACCACCTCTGCCGTAAGCATCTATTTCTTTCAGCCCTTCAAGCTATATTTAACTTGATTTGGAATTGTCAGATCAGACAAGGTCAACAAAGAGCTGGATCGTTTTAAGTCCTCCTATGCGGAAAGTGCATTTGCGTCAAAATCTGAGCAGATCCAATTTTTATGCAAAATTACTGGATATATAATCAAACGATGCTCTTCCCTCATGGAAGAAAATCAAGAGAAAGTGATGGTGGCTGCTACAAATCAAGTTGAGATCTCAGCTGGAATGGGTGGAAGTGGAACAAAAGTAGGCTATCTTATACAATATTTCTTTTTCTCTAATGCATTTTTATAGATAATTCCGTTTTCTCGGTTCAATCGGAACCATTATGCTAGCCTTCAGATAGCCCAGCCGATCTGTGTTCCAATTGAACGACTAACTGCAGAAGTTGACAAGTTTCTTGATACGCCATTGACTCCTCGAATGGATGCAGCTGCTGGCACTAAATCTACAAACGTTGTAGGTGTCTCGAAACCAGGGGAAGTCTTTGAAATGTTTTGGGAAGGTCAAGAAATGGAATGGACTGGGACTTATGTTGGATCCGTGGATGACAGCCTTACAGACCGACTTCCTCCCGACACTAAAGTGATCGTGAAGATACCAATCGGACAGAAGCACAAGCTTCGGGGTGATCTTGAACGTTCATGGACCCTTACAACTGGAGAGGTGCGTAATATGCTTTCAGTTGTGAATTGTACATCCAATAAAGCCGCTCACACATATATACCAAGAATGAAGCAAGGTCCCGTATTGCGATAAATATTATTTTGCTTGCGCTTGCAGAATTTCAGGGGCTTATCACCAAATCTCTAGTCGTACCCGAGTTCCGTATCTCTCGTAACTCTGAAGGGCCTGAGTTTGTGAATGTAATTGTCGGAAATGAGGTGACAACTCTGACAGGATACACCGACTATGCTTTAATCCACGCACCCATCAGTCGTAAGAGAGGCGAAGCTATTTCGACCGGTGAGCCCCGCTCTCTATCATGGTGATATTGAAACTCATATCTTTCTCGAAGATTTGGGGTCACTTCGAGATGAGGATTTTCAAAGCTTGTCAAAACTTGTGGGCCATTTTGGTGAAGAAGCCACGAGACTTGGCATTTTGTTCATAGAGGCCAAGAAGTTCCATATAGATGGCCAAAATCTCTCGAATGCGGAGCCACAAGCCGTGGCACAATCTATTGCTGCGTACGTCAATTGAGTCTTTTCGAACTCATTTCTTGGATCGCTTAATAAGGTTTCGACCTCTAGTCTCATCAAATCAAAGTACCTCTTTACTTGGCGAGATATAGCTCTCATACTGATGTAACCAAATGCAGGAAAGCTAGCTTGCCGTTTTGCCTTGCAGACGGTTCACACTTTTCCTTCGGATATGTCGTAATGAACCCAAAAGGGGGAATTAAAGTATATACGACAACGCACTATGATGTCGGAAGGGATCATATTGACGAAACAAAGTTGGTGGCTCTTCTCGAATTTTTGATATTTTGGGTATGTTCGATGTCGCTTTAAATAACGAAAATGCTCATTCAGAACATAGAGCATGTGTCCGGCGGATGCCCTAATAAACACTCTGAGCAAATTTGACAAGTACTGTTGAGGAGCTGACCGTTTGAATAGTCTTCATTATCTCTGTTCTGCTCATCCTTCCAACATATGACCGGAGCTAGAGATGGATATTTGATGTAGCATATAAGAAACAAAACATCTGTTCTATTACATGCATCTGGTCATCTACGTCAAGGCATGAGCAAAGCCACTTTCAGTTCACCACTGTTTGACACCCATAACACTCTCCCCGCACTGACATCCATGTTCATGACATCAGGAAGCTGACTCAGGTTTCCGGTCATAATTGAGAGGCTTGTTGATGGCGATTTCTCCTCATCAGGCCAGGTAAAATGAGAACGAAAAAGAGAGTAAAAACTGCCAACAGTCACGCCATAATTATATGAGAAGTGGGACTGGCGTTCCGGGAGGTATATGTCCATCGTTTTGGGCCATTCCAGGAGGTTTACTAAAGTGACTTTGAGCAAACGTCCATCCCTGTATTGCAACGTCAAACCCCTGATCCCAAGAAAGCTATTGAACACTACGCGATAGCGATCTCCAGAGAGAGGAAATATCGGCGAGAAATCATGAGGAGCAAGAGTAACAAATGGGGGTACATCGATATCATATGCACATTGTTGAGATAGCAAATGTACCTCGCCCCAGTGCCGCCTTTCTGAGGCCCACGGAAGCAAAGAGTGGTCATAAATGCGGATCGTTGCTGGCAGTACGGTAAGCAAGTGATCTCCCGGGAGGAGCATCACCTCCATCTATTAAAACTGCGATTCAATAAGAGTTCACAAAACAAATGAACCAGTTCACCTTGACGCCAGCTGGAACCCAGGTACTAGAAAAATGGACAGTTTGACGGATACAGGACTGATCTTTGATCCTCGGCGGCGCCTTCCAGTCTAAAATGATCGCGTCGCATTGCGTGACTACTGCATCTGGAGATTCCCATTCAACCGTGAAAGCAACGAGGGAGCCGCGCAAAGATACACCTGACAGCGGTCTACCAAGATACACAGGCAAGGGAACGGAAGCCAGCTTTTCAGCGTGCAAATATGTGGCATTCCCATCTTCATCCAGAACAACCTTTCCGGACCACACATCAACCCGGGAGTCTCCTGTCACCGCCGTCTCATCACTCGATCCGCATGACCAATCTTCTTCCAAAATATGGACAAGAGCGATATTGAAACATAGAAATTCCGCCTCCCTGTCTTCGTCGATAGCCATCAATGTCATAGATTCGCATGGGTATGGGAATGGAGGTGGGATTAAGGACACTAATCCAGTGGTGGGTGAGTCGAAGTCAAAATACAGCACCTCGCCTCCAATGTCGGAGCAGAGGAACCACCGGCCGCCGCGAAGGAGATGAGAATGTTTAAATTTGCGAGGAGACGGGATACTTTTTTCTTCAAAAGGAACATCGTCAAGCCATTTTGACTCATTTTTCGCACCACGAAGGAAGTGCTCTTCGAGCTTGCCAGTAGTGTACATGTGCATCGGTTTTTCCAACGTTGTCGGGGGCCCATGTGCTGCGGCAGCCTGGGTTTGAATCAAAATTTCCCATATCTCCCTAGATTTAGATATACTATAAAAGAACGAACAAGTCTACATGATCAGAATGGTATAGCAAGTAGTATAGCCGGTTTACTCTCACCTGGCGCGTTGCCAGTAGATCTTTCCAATGTAACCGTTTGAAAATCTCAACGACAATTTCAGGTGGCAGAGAGACGAGCCCAGTCTTCGAAAATTGTATGCTTTTCTGTGAGGAGGTGTCCAGGAGTTGTTTGACATAAAGACTCACGGCCATTTGGAAAATCGTTGACATACTTAGGGAGCAAATCCGATCCTCAACCTAGACAGTGGTAAAGTATTCGGTCGAGCAGAAATCGAATTTTGTCGGAGTTTAAACGGAGGTCCCGGCCGATCACTCGCCTTTATACTCAATGCCGGAACTCTCAGGGCCTATGTATCACTGTATATCACTATTGAACCGTCAATGAGCGTCCTCCTGCCATGAGTACTAAACCATGAACCTGATAGTGTGGCGTAAACTGGACCCAGTGAGAGTGGCCAGCGGTTAGCGACTCCAATGAGTGCGAGCTCGCCAACAGAACAATTACGAGGATGATATAGGCTAACAGTAGAAAAGAAGATACCCTAACACTACTCTACATCGCCCTTGCTTATGTCACTATCTTCTAGCTTCGACGCCTGTCAATGCCTCTTTCAGTTCGCCACGGTTTGATATCCATAACACTCTCCCCGCACTGACATCCATGTTCATGACATCAGGAAGCCGACTCAGCTTGCCAGTAATGACGGAGAGCCTGCTTGGCAGAAATTCCCTCTCATCAGGCCACGTGAAATGAGAACGAAAAAGGGAGCAAAAACTGCCAAGAGTCACACCATAATTATATGAGAAGTGGGACTGGCGATCCATGAGGTATACGTCCATCGTTTCGGGCCACTCCAGAAGGTCAACTAAAGTGGCTTTATGACAGCGTCCGTCTCTATATTGCAACGTCAAACCCCTTATTCCATCAAAACTATTAAACACCACGCGATATCGATTGCCCGAGAGGGGAAATATCGGCGAGAGATCACGAGGAACAGCAAAAACGAATGGGGGCACGTCAATGGTGTGAGTGCACTGTTTAGATAGCGAAAATGCCTTGCGCCAGTGCCGCCTTTCTGAGGCCCACGGAACCAAGGAATGGTCATAAATGTGAATCCTTGATGGGACTACAGTAAGCAAGTGATCTCCGGCAAGGAGCATCACCTCCATCTAACAAAATTGCATTTTAATAATAGCTCACAGGGAACAAACGCACTCACCTTGACGCCAGCTTCAACGTAAGAACCATAATAATAGACAGTCTTACGAATACAAGCCTGATTTTTACTTCGCGGCGGGGCCTTCCAGTCTAAAATGATCGCATCGCATTGCGCGACTACTGCATCTGGAGATTCCCATTCAACAGTGAAAGCAACCAAGGAGCCGCGCAAAGATACACCCGACAGAGGTCTACCAAGATACACTGGCAGAGGAACGGAGGCAAGCTTCTCAGCGTGCAGATGCGTAGCATTCCCATCTTCATCCAGAACGACTTTTCCAAACCACACATCAACCCGGGAGTCTCCAGTCACTGCCGCTTCGCCACTCGATCTGCATGATCAATCTTCCTCTATAATATGGACAAGCGCGATATTAAAACATAGAATGTCGGCATCCCTGTCTTCTTCGATAGCCATCAGAGTCATAGATTCGCATGGATATGGGAATGGATACGGGATTAAGGGTAGTAATCCAGATGCGGGCGATTCGAGGTCACAATAGAACACCTCGCCTCCGATGGCGGAGCAGAGGAACCACCGTCCGCCTCGAAGGAGATGACAATATTCGAATTTGTGAGGAGACGGAATACTCCGTTCTTCAAACGGGACATCGTCAAGCCATTCGGACTCATTTTTCGCACCACGAAGAAAATGCTCTTCGAGTTTACCAGCAGTATACATATGCATCGGTTTTTCCAATGTTTTCGGGGGCCCATGCGTGGCGGCAGCGCGAATTTGAATCAAGTTTTCCCATATATTTCTAGATTTAGATATGTTGTAGAAAAGCGTACAAGCCTACAGGATCAGAATGGTGTATACAGTGGTATATGCGGGTTACACTCACCTGGCGCGCCTTCAGTAGGTCTTTCCAATGTAACTGTTCGAAAATTTCAACAAGAATTTCAGGCGGCAGCGAGCTGAATCCCGTCTTTGAAAGTCCCTGGTAGATTTTTCTGTTAGGAAGTGCACAAGAGTTTGTTTTACGCGAAGACTCACGACTGTTTGGCAAGTCGTCAACATACTTCGAGTGCAGATCTGTACTCATGGCTATTTCTCGGAATTCCCGCGGAGTTTCAAAAGCGTGGCAGGCTCAAATGTGTCATCAATGAGCGTCTTTTTACGCCTTATGGTACAGTTAATTGGGCGATGGACGAAGCTCCTGAACCCAGAGGTGAATCTCTCGACCAAGGTCAGAGACTGCAACACACGAAATCTGCAAAATCGCATTGAGATACATAACACAACCCCCGGTCCTGCAAGTTCTCAATTCTCATCATAAACGCTCAATATCCAATTGAAACAAAAACATGCTGTCGCATCTCAAGAAAAAATAAAACAAAGTTATATAAACCATTGCACTATAACACACACCAAACATTGGCACCACAAAAAAAAAAAAAACAAGTAGGGGAATCGAAACAAAAATCGGTCCGGAACCAAAACCAAAAACGAACAAAGCAGTAGTACTATGAAGAAGAAACAAGTTGAAGTACCAAAGCATAAACCTGCAAAATATACACTTGAAAAACTGGAAACAATCTGATAGGAATCGGTATCATCATCGTGGTCATCGTCGTAGTCGTCGTATTTAAATGCCTTGCCATTGCAGTTGTATTATTGATCAATGCAAATCCAGCTTCATGTCGTCTCGTCAAAGCCATCATCTCAGATGACGCCTCGCAAGACTCGAAAGTCGCAGATGAAGAGATTGTTGAGTTGACAGTTGTTGATGTAGCAGTAGAGTTGGAAAGGGATTGAGCGGGGGTGAGTTGAGTCAAGTCGTTGTCAGGCGTTCGCGAGTCGTCAGTTCCATCCTGGTTGCGAGCCGGACCATTGTTTAGTCACGCTTCACTCCATTCTGAAGAAGACGACTGTGGTACAACCTCATCGTCAACATCACTCTCCTCAGGCCGTATGCTCCTTGCAAACACCCGTCTCCTCCGATCCACCGTCTCCTCAATCTCCGCTTCCTCATCTAAATCATCCTCTTCCAATGTGGTATCTTCCGTTGTTGCCTCCGGAGTCGTGACAATGGTATCTTCTTTCGTCTCCAGCTCAGCCTTCCTTTTAAGATCCTCCTCTTTCTCTTTCAGCTGCTGCCTCATCCTCTCCAACTCCTCATCCTTCTCCTTCTCCGCAAGCCTTTGCTTAACTTTCTCAAGTTCCGCTTCCCTCTTCTTCAACTCTTTTTCTTCTTGAGCCTTCTCCAAAGCAGCTCTACGCCGTCTCTCGCGCTAAGACGCAAAGAGGTAAACATGGGTTTACGACGAAGGGAGTGAAATAGATGACGTACTAGGGCTTTCTCTCTCTGCTCACGAGCCGCCTTTTCTTTCAAGAGTCTCTCCTTCATCTTACGCTCTTTCTCTACCCATTCAAGTACACCATCCGCAGCAAGCGCGGGATGCGCCTTATTCTTCAATAAATCTGTATCACAAAGAACATCAATAACAACCTATGAAACACCCACGTAACACTTACATCCTTGTAAATCAGCAACCGAAAACTCTTCCTCCGGAATCCCATCCGCAAACTTTTTCGCCAACTCATTCAACCTATTCTTATCTAAAGGAAGCGCAGTATGTCTACTATTCAAAACGTTTTCCTCAGGCGGTGGTGGTCGGTAAGCCGTATTTGAAGCGCCAAACTGTCCACATTCATCGAGAAGTTTCGCTGAATCGTTGTTATTGCTTAATTTGGATGTCGTCGTTGGAGTGGTGGGTGTAGGCGATGCTATTTCGGATTCATGATTACCAAAGGGAGATGTTAATCGGGATGTTGCGTTCGAAGCTAATGACCATAACGAGGATACCCCCGAAGTCAAACTCGAAGGTGATGGTGAAGATGGTTGGGAAGGAAGCGAAAACGTTGGGGCATTCGGACCAGCAGACGATGCGGGCCTTGATATAGAACTCGATGATGATCGAGAATGTGGCGATTTGGATGCCATCGATCGGCCATCTTCTACCTCAACTTTCACATCCAAACCTTCAAGCTCAGCATCATCAAAATTCGCGGGGGGCTCATCTTCAACGCAAGGGAAGAAATTCCTGAAAAGAGCTTCGGCTTGCCATTTGGTCGCATTACGGAACTCAATCCACACATCCATTCTTCCCGGTCTGGATAACGCCGGATCGAGCTTTTCGAGGTGATTGGTTGTTGCGAAAAGTAAACGACCTTCTGCCGCGGCCACGCCATCGAGAGCGTTAAGAAGACCGCTGAGACTGAGGGTATTGACATCGCTTAGGTTATCCCGGCGCCTGCGAACGTGGGGGCCGGCTGGTTTGTCAGCATTATCACCATCCTTCTTCTCTTTGTCTTTGTCATTTTTTAGGAAGTCATCACGAGTTGTGCTGCGAGTGAAAGCAGCGTCAAGATCTTCTAGGAGGAGGACACAACGAGCGGGTACACGACCCATCAATGTTGTAAGAGTGGAATCAGATATCCATGATGCGGAGAGGGAAACAACGTAGATATCGAGTTGAAGAGCACCAGCTAGTGCATGGATGAGTGAAGACTTGCCAGACCCTGGGACACCGTGAAGGAGGTAGCCGCGTCGGAATGGAATACCACGATCAGCGTACCACTGTAAATAAGAAATAATGAGTCAAAAAAATGTCAGAAGCGATCGGAGGCGGCAGTGGACCACATGATGCGGCCCTGTGATGTTACGTGACGGGGCCAAAAGAGCCGGCACCATATAGGCAGGGACATAGAGGGACATACCTTTTCAGAACGGAGGAAGTCTTTGGTGTCTTCGAGTAACATCTCTTTCACACCCGGATTCAATACAATACTCCCCATAGGACGTTTATGTCTCGAGTCAGTCCACCGCCAGGAGCCATGAGAGTCTGCAAAATAGATTTGGATACGATGTATAGCCTCAGCTTCGTATTCGCGTTTGGCCTGGAGTACAAGTTGCTTGAGGACTGTATTTGATCGGGCGACAACGCTATGGAAATAGAGAACAATCGCGTTTACCGAGAGTTCGGAATGAATCGAGAAGGTTCTCACCTGATGGACAGTTGTTCACACCCGTCGGGCTTTCGCGAGCGTCTGACTCGTAGCCAATGTCCTCGATAGAAAATGGTATGTGTAGTGTCAAAGGTGGGCTGAAAGACTACTCGAGTCTTTGGACGACCCTCGCCATCATACTCGCTATTGTCATAATCCCGTTCATCCTCGTCCCAATCGTCGAAACTAGAGGAAGTCGCCCCGCCTGGGCCAGACGACCTCGTCGTAGTCTCGAATTCACGAGACCGTTGCCATTCGGGCCGACGTGAGAGCCACAGCATGAGCCAGTCAAAAGGATAGTCCTCTTCGCTGAAATGGGCGGTGAGGAAGAATGCTGTGGAGGGAGTTAGAGCGCTGGTGACGACGCGCAAGTGGCGACGTACAGTTGACGAAATGAGACCTAGGGGTAGAGTGAGTAGCGAGCTAAAGATGGGAATGAATGGGCGCACCAGGCTGAGCTGGATACTCGTCGCGCTGTCTCGACGGTTCCGCCGAGGACGACGAGCTTCATTCCGTCAACGACCGAAGAACCGCCGCCGCCGCCGACGAGAGGCTGTATGAGGGACTTGAGAGTGTCCATGAGGATGAATTGGAAGCAGAGTCAGCTTGTCAGTAATGGTAGAAGGAGAGAATATATCTTTAAGCTGCGGTCCCGAGTGGGTGACTGATGTGGACCAGGCAAAGGCGCACTTAGCCACACACTCCAACTGACTCACGCCTCCCACTCAGGGGTGCAGCTTTTTATTTCCCACTCTGCCACCATCCTGCTCAACGAAATCTGACTGCGTGACTATAGCTTATGAGCTTCACAATTCAAAGTTTGATCGTCTTGTTTCTGCGCTCAGATATTTCGCAGCTTTCAATTTTCGTAGCAATTGCCAGAATAACGCGTCCTACAATTTGACTCAAATCGCATGCTTGTTGTGATACAAATCCATCCAACATCCAAAAAAAAAAAACACTTTTCTACTTGTGTGACTGTGAGACCCACCAATTGCGATATACACGGACAACCACGACCGGGCCACGTTGCAGTGGTCGACCTGTCAATACTCAATCATCATCATATGACGGTTTAGTCTTCACCACAGCAACCCATAGCCCCATCCAAAAGCGATGCCGACTGATATCCCCAAGAAATCATCCTCAACTTTTTGTTTTTCGACTGCCGGAAATACAAGCCTGAAGGTTGAAACTACGAGCTTGGTGTATCATTAGGTCCTGGATCAAGGCGTGGCTCTGACTACGCCAAGTAAAAATGGAAGTATATACGCTACTTGTTTTTGAGTGCCCGACATATCCCGCTATCAGGCTCCCAATATTTTACCCCTTTCCGTCACCAAATTTCCCGTCCAAAGTCCTGCAAACCGCCTTTGGTCTCGTCTCGCATCCTTTGAAATATTTAAATATACGTAGACAACCGACTTTTAAAGCCCCGCTTCCTTAGGTGGGGCCCCCTGAATATACCTGCAGGTATAAGTGAAGGATAGTCTTACCTGAGGCATCTTGCCGACCTTTCATTTGGTACTCAGAGTCTCGACACCTTTGGTCTTCCTCGATTCTCCTCATATATCACTACGAGCTTCTCATCGGACCCAAATGTGGGTGCCTTCGGTGATCCCTAATCGCACTGACTATTTTGTGCAAGTAGAAAAAAGGGGAAGAAGAAGCGGGACAATTTAACAGCTGACGCAGAGATTCATTCCCCAATTCGTGGCAGATAAACGAATACCAACGGACCGAGTTGAGAACTTCATGGCGGATAAAGCTTTCCACGGTCGGAAGGGACGCATGAAAAGCGTGTAGAAAAGAGAGGTTCAGCTGGTGATGTTTCAGAGCACTGAAGGCTGGAGAGAGCAATAACTGCACTTCAAGATTTTCTTATCCTGGAAAAAAAACCGAGGGCGATCGTCATGATAGATTTTGTATATCGAATAAACTGTTTCCGAAACATGGGGAACTGCAAAGAGAGACTTCGCAGAGCACCTCTGAAAGTTTGTTCTAGAATTCGTTATCCCGTCGATAAACATCCTTATTCTTGGCTCTATACGGGCTTTGAACGTAGCTAAATAGCTTTCTTATGGATTTCGCAACTTTGACTTGCAGATAATTGCGATATAGTTGCAAAATGAGGCAGTTCCATTCGCATCCGCCGGCGTCATGGCATGATTATACTTGTTGCTCCTTGAAGACCGTCCGCCGCAACCTTTTCGCAACGCTAGACATGCTCATTCGATCTTCCCGACTAACTCTGCATTTCATGTTTCGCGCCGTTATTCAAGTTCCAATTCATCTCAACGACAAACTCCTTCATTTGACCTCGTCTCCGTGCTTAGACGCGTCTTCACTAATACCCAATGACATGGTCATCCCTTAGCCGTTCGATTTCCAGGGCAGTGGGAAGCCGCCGGACTTGGCTACCCAAAGGTTTCTTCAACGCGCGTTGCGAAAGCATCAGTGCGAGCCAGCTCATCGAAGAAGAGAACTTACCAGACTGTGTCGCGACACGGTACTACCCTCGTCCGCACTGGCGAAGTACTTGCTTCGCGCTACCAGGTTGTCGGAAAGCTTGGATTTGGCACATGGCGCGAGATTTGATGCGCCGCTGCCACATCGCCCTGAAGATCTTTATTCTCTCTGATAGCTTGGGATGTGAGCCATTGCACGAGTTGTCAACCTACCAGCGTCTGGATCAAGGTCCACGATCCCACCCAGGTTGACAAGCTGTCCGCGCCTTACTCAACTTGTTCACCATTTCCGGCCCCGATGGTATACACCTGTGCCTTGTGCACCCTCCACTTATGGGATAGCATGCAGACTTTCTTGGCACGTAATCCCATAGGCCGACTACCTACTCCCGAGCTTGCCATTATGCTACGGCAAGTTTTCCTGGCTCTCGATTATGCCCGCCGATGCCGGGTCATCCACACAGGTGAATGGGGGGTTTTTTTTTTTCCGCTCAATTGGCATCACACAAGAGACTCACACCTAGCTTCCCAGACATCAAAGTGAGTAACATCATGTTTGGCATTGAGGATACCGGCATCCTCGAGAAATTTGAACAGGCAGAGCTCGAGCATCCAACAGCTCGCAAAGAATTCGATGGCAGGATCATCTATCTATCACGCAAATTAGATGTACCCACTGGCTTGGGATTCGGCCTCCCCGTCCTGTGCGACTTTGGCTCTACCGCATGGGGCGAGCAAAAGCATGAAGAGGACGTGCAGCCGGACGTCTACCGGTCACCAGAAGTCATTCTCAGCGTCCCCTGGAGTTATGAGGTCGATATCTGGAATGTTGGCTGCATGGTAAGCAAGATTAAATTCCTCTATGTTGGTGTCTGTCAATTGATCGCTGAACACAATCCGCAGATATGGGACCTCTTTGAAGGCGGGCATCTCTTTTACGGAATCGATCCTGAACATGGTACCTATCGCAGTCGCGCCCACTTGGCCGAGATCATTTGTCTGTTAGGTCCTCCACTGCCAGTATTTGTGGCTCAAGGTGCGCTGCGATCTAAGTTTTTCTCTGAACAAGGCCAGTCTCCTTATCTTATCGCTTTAAAATGCTGTTAATCCTGACGTGTATCACTCTCTCAGGGGAATTTCAAGCCGGTATCAAGGTATCGCCTCGCGTCTCTTTGGACCAACTGGAGACAAGTTTACAAGGCTCAGACAAAACACTGTTTCTGCAGTTCATGAGCAAGATGCTGCAGTGGGAACTCAAGAATCGACAGGCGGCGAAGCAGCTTCTTCAGGACGAGTGGTTGAAGAAGCATACCTAAATTATCAGGAGTACTGTGATACTAGACCTTAGCCGCTAGTGGATATCAACAGAGACTCAGGCTCCTGGGGCGTAAGCACTTCCAAGAAATGTTCGAAGCGAACGTGGTTGTGTTGTTAATCAACGTTGCATTATCAATCCGTGGTGATCGATTATCTTGTAATGAGTCGTAAGACATACTACATAGGCAGTCTGGCTCTGACCGCAGTTGTCGAGTAGGTCAAAAGAATGTAAATGAGGTTGTGCCCAGGTTATATTGGCGCGAGTCGCAGCTCATCTCCCGCCTCGATAACCTCGAGTTTGGAGTGCTATATAAGACCACCCATCGCAGTAGGTGGATGCGACCTCTATTCGACAGACAGTATACTGAAACGTGTATCTTCCGAATGGCTTGTCATGGCGCATCGTCCTGCAGTTCAGATATTAAGTTTCAATGTATAGACTGATTTTCTTTGTCTCGTCCAAAGGCTCTGACGTACTTTCTTACCATCGTCGAGTACTTCGGGATGCGCAGGGTGGTACACTTGGAATTGGAATAGGCGCCATTGACCAGTGTCACAGCTGTTGAAACAGTTGGTAGCGCCGGAGTAAAAGCACAGGATCATAATATATAATAGAATCTATAAGAACCTTCGTTGTCGTGCCAATGAAGAGCAGTTGAGGTAAGTATAAACTTTCATATCAAGAGATACAACATTTGAACCTTGATCATTGAAGCTTGAGGTCGTCGGTGCCTCTCTACGTAAGTGTGATCAAAGTTTGGACCGATTTATTAGCTCAATAAAGTACTTTTACTTCGCACATACGGTCTCCATTTTTTGCTCCCTTTGGTGCTCAAGTCAGTATAGCGCGGCACGCTCAGAAGGCTAACTAAGATCATCCCGCAGGTGGTAGAAGCTCAGTTTCCACTTGGCGGCTGTGCTACAAGTTCCTTGATTCAAATTGAAACACAAGACTACAATTGGGCGACAAACGTTATGTATGGACAGCATCAAAATGATCGGGAATGAATTAATGCCTCAGGACCCAAAGAAATTGAATGCATTAGTATATATGGCAGATGCCCTCTCCATGAAGCCTTTGTGCTCTCTCGGGGCGGGCAACTCACGAGAAGTTGACTTTCCAATGGAGCAATGCTTATATAGTGTGGTACACTCCGGTCGATTTTCCCGTTAGTAGTTCCCGGTATCCATTCCGTCAGTCACCGTCTGAGGTTGAGCCGCAATTTTCGAGTTTCAAGTTGATCAATTGCAACCTGCATGATGATTCAGATATTCAAATATATCTTTGAGACGAACAAGAATATAAAAACATAAGGACATCGCTTAATGAAATATATACCCTACTAACCCTCCAAACTTGCTATGAGCAATGACGCTCCGACTGACAGGGCAACCCTGCGGGCTGAAGCCGCTGACCTCATTTCAAGTACCACTGTCTTGGGGGTCTTGTACACCTTCTCAATTATACTCTACTACCTTTCTGCTCGATTATTCTACTCCCAATCTCGCGATATTGATGGGAAACTCAGCCGTCGCACGCTTTTCACATTTGCATTGGCTTCAGTAATGATAGTATGCGCTACATTCGACATAATCACTCTCAATCTATACACGAAAACGGTGTATCTCGACATTAGAACCCTCCCTACTGGTCCGGACCACACTTTAGCGGAAAAGTGGGCCTTCGCAATTGGTAAAGTAAACCTCGTTGTTACTTTTGTTGAAACTACCCTGTCATTGGGGGTACTAGTGAGTTTACAGCTGCTATGCCCGTTGTCGTCTCCTCACCCCTCTTTAGTCATGGCGTGTCTGGACTGTCTGGAGTGGAACTTGGCTTGTCAAACCGGTGGCCATATTTTCTCTATTGCTCTATCTGGCTGCTACTGGTAAGAACAGATAACACCAATCAGTATTCATTTCATTATAAGTCAAATCCTTCAACAGGAACGTACATTTCATATATTATTATCACATGGTCCATTCCATATTCTTCATCAGATACTCCTTCATTGTATGAAAGCGTGCTGTCAGCAAGTGTGGCATTGGTAGCAGCAAGCACGATCTTCATGACCTCGATGATCATTAGCCGCCTGATGGTTGTCCGATGGAAACACATTAAAATAATGGGTATCAGTTCCACGCCCTTATATCCTATGAAATCGCTCATTGATCCCAGGGAAAACTGAATCTGCGGCGCAATATTTGGGCATTACTGCGATGCTAGTTGAGTCGTTTTCGCTGGCTACCGTATGGATCCTGGCGCTCTTGATCTGCCCTCTCTTTGAAAGTTGATTCTGTGGTTCAGATTCAGGTAAGCACTTGTCTTGTTTCCTTGGAAAGGAGTACCATCTTAAACGTGATTTATTGTCTCGTCCGAAGGTTCTCATATACTTTCTGATGATCTATCGAGTGTTTTCGGGACGCGCATGGAACGGAGAAACTCAAAGTCGGCTCAGTACATTACAATGGGGACAAGGTGCTACTCAAGGAGCGGATACAACTATTAGAACACTAAGCATTGACATTGACAATGACCGAAACAATAGTTCAGAACGGACCGTCCATGTTTAGTTTGTGCGAAAGCGATTAGAACCTGTAGATTCGTTTATCTCAGTATAATCATAGAATAATGATACGATGTCCGCATCCCGTAGGATATATACCGAAACAGAAGCCTATAATCCATCATAGTGTTTGACAAAGAGAAGTTTAAAACGCAAAATTTTCCACCACAAAGCTACTTCCTAATCCAATACCCCACAAACCCACGACATACATCATCATCCGCAACCAATCCACCATTAAAGTCGCTGCAGAATTGTCAGACGGACCCGATGAACCTGATGAACCCGACGAGCCTGAACTCGAATTTGAATTGCTTTGACCACCGACGACCGTATTCGTTCCCGATTTGCTAAACACGCGCATTGACCCGATTTCAAAATACGCCGTGGCGTAGCTAGAACCATTTCCGACTACCCAATCTTCATAACATAATCCTGGACAAGTTTGACTGAAAATTTGTGGTGGTTTAGCGAAATCTGGAGATAGTAAATTTCGTGTGAGAAGACGGCGATTGATTAAAAGAGGGTATGGGGGTAGGAAGGAGGACGTACCGCCACATAGCGTGATGTCAAGGATGATGTTTTGCGGAGCGAAGAAGGTATTCATGTCACAGCCCCCTGTTGGCCAATTCGCAGTGGGTGTTCCGAGTTCTGAGGTGTCGATTGTAGATGAGTTGGAGGAGATAATGCTGGGGACTTTCGCTCGAGGTATGAACCAGATCCTAGTAGTCTTCAATGCATGAGGCGAAAAAATGGTAATAAAAAACATACGAAATGCCACTTTCGGCATATTCAGTGACCCAGACTCCACCGCCCGCATTAGCGAATTCCGCTCCATAAGATTGAGCATCCGGATCATTAACGATACACCCTTGATTATTGTTTGTAAGGTAAGAACAATCGGTATTGGGAATGAATGAGGAGTTGACTGTTTGATTCGGGTTGACTTGTTTACAACCTGGATTGGTGTGGAGTGCCATTTGGTTACGTTGTTGAAGGTTTACGCCCTCCAGAATATCGATTTCTCTGTAATACCGAGTTGAAGGTGGTTCAGAAATGTGATTGCGTAGCGCTTACCCTCCGTCTGGCCAATTTGGAGAGTGGGACCAAAATGCCGGCCACACTGAGCACTACGCGGTCGTTCGTCAAAATTTCTGGACACCTTCTGGCATAACCAAAGAAAACGTACCCCATATGGTACGTGAAACATATCTATAGTCCACAAGCTTCCGACGCTGTACATCTCGTTTGTCTGAATCCTGACTGCGTTTCGCTTTTCATTGAAAGGAACTGTTGTCGTATTGTCGATTTTGATAATAGCGTGGTTAGTTGACGGGTCTACGAAGGCGAGTTTGGCTTGAGCTGCTTGTTGGGCACCCACAAAACTTTTTTTTTTTCAGCTTCTCAGGCTGTCAAGTGGCGAAAGGATGGAGCCTACACGACGTCTCCGTTTGTTAGATTATCAACTATAATTTGGTGAGTTAGCAAAACGATATTTTCGAAGTGAGAATCAAGGCATACGCACAGTGATCATAGAAAGCCCAATCATTGAAAAAGGTCGAGCCAGCATATTCTTTCACCATGTCGTACTTTTCCGCGCGCGCGCGCGGGAGCATTATGGCGGCCAGCGCTCCAACAACCAACACCGATGGTCGAAAAGCCATGACGTCTACGAGGCGAAGAAGAATGAAAGGAATGGAAAAGGTTAACAAATCAATGGGGTAGAAAAGATGGCCGAGAGCGAAGACGGGGAACTTTGTGTCGAAACCAAACTTCTTCCATCTCTTATATAATGCTCAACAATAATACAATCAGTGGACCAAGTTTCCGTGAATTCTGGCCTTCTTTTTTCCACAATGCGCCGCAGCAACGCGTGTTGATGAGAACAAAAGCTAGGTGGGTTTTGTGCCATATTTGGGGTTGCAATGGAGCAGCTTAAATTTTGAGCGCCGCTAAGCTAAAAATACGGATTCACTGTTTTCTTAGCAGAAAATCAATAATGGAGGCAATTTGGGTCTGAATTGAGGAGACAGACTACTGACGCTGCACTGACGTCGAAGGGTTGAAAAGCCCACCGACCTAACACAGCCTCGTTGGAGAGGGCATCCGATGGCCGAAAAACCGGACAGATGTCTCCAAAAACCTGTGCATATCGCAGATGTCGAGCATCACCGCAAGTTACGCTTTGCTGGGGTTCACTGGTAACGTCAGATCGGGAGGTTTTCTTATTTCTTAGTTGCACGACCATCGATCCGATGAATCGGATTGTATGCACCCTCTTAAAGCAGACGAGTAACTTGGGGATTCCACCCATTGTCCCCATCATGCCCCATCAACTGTGTCGACAGAGACTTTCTCAAGCGAGCCATGAGGAGCCTGGGAAATGGCTACGCTTGATCCTGGCTTGGACGATTAGATTGATGATATGTAGGCAACAATCAATTCTATTCTTTAATTCTTACAGCAAACTTTCAGTTCATGCATCACGCTGAATGACACATTCCCCAAGTTAAGGACTTCACAGGCTCTTATATTTATATTCATCTAGGAGAAACAGGACGTTGGAGTACAGTTTCTTGGCGAGCGATTGAATCCGGAAATGTATAGGCTGGGCCAGTGACTCGAATAGAACATCATAAGTTGCCACATGCTGGGACCAAGCTAGCGGGTTTAAGGTAAGTGGTAACAGCCCGAGTTTGATTTCAATTTGACGGGCGTTGGACAGATTGTGTTGTCCTCGGTCGAGATATATACAGTTTTCGTTGCTGATTGGGCGACAATGGGACTATCTTGGCGGGTGCGGCAATGGCCGAGAAAGCTCCTTGCGTCTGCCAACCATGGTCGCCTGGTTCTGCTGTTTCTGCAGACAGCGTTCTCATCCACCGGTAAGCCCTGTGCTTTTCTGCAGCCAAATATCGTCCTGAGACGGGGCAGACAACGCCAGATGAACGCACCTACCTCATTCCGACAGAGCCTCAACCGTAAGCCCACCCATGCGCTTCAAATGCGGCCAGTTGATCACCCACAGGACCAACGTTAACGACGAGACCGTTCGTCGCCAACGTGCGCTGCAATCTCGACTGACAAGCATAGTTCGTGCCAAGGAAGGGTGGGTCCACGCTGCTCCGTGGATCTGCATTTTTAATTAATTCCGCTCCCGGGTTTAGCAAAATGGTCAACCTCCACGCTCGTTTACCTTTCAATCTTCACAACCGCAATCTGTCTGCATGCTTAGACCCTTCCTCGTCCCGGTCTGCTTCCGACTCCCTCCTGGCCTCCCCAGCCTCGCCCCGATACCCGATCTCATACGCCGTCCACTCCCCCTCCAATTTCCACGACACTAAAGATGACTATCCTTCTCGTTCTTCGTCTGTCATGCCTCCACAGCGTGAACGTGGCTATGAAGGGGAGCTCGACGGGGGATCTGACCGGGAAGAAGAGGAACGGGCGCCAATCTTGAATCTGCGCCTTGTCAACCCTAAATATGGCATTGGAATGGGTAGACCTCTAACACGTGGTCGATCGCAGTTGAAACTTACAGGCGAAGGTACTCAGGCTGGCGAGGAGACAGTGAGGGAGACGAGTCCGGGAGACGACGGCCAAGGGGAACTACACACCATTTCGCCTATGGCCCAAGAACAAGAGGACGTTGTATCCCCGGCTGATACTGTCATACCTAAAAACCCTCCTGTGCGTTGCAGTCCTTTCGTTACTAGGCACTGATCGTTAAGTTTGTACCCCTTCAAGTTCCACTCTGACGTTCCTTCAGCTGTCTCTCCTGCTTCAACTTCCAGCTTTAAAATCCAAGAAACGACGCCCCTTGTCCTCGCATGGGATTCCTAATCCTGCTCGTCTTTCAGTGCTAATACTCAACTTATTCCCCATTGCCGCGTTTACGACTTTATCATGATCCACTTCGCTCTCATTTGGAAGCACACCACTAAATTTGGACTACATTACTTTTTTCGTCCAATGATTTCGATTCAGTCAACTCATCAGAATACATTCACTCCGAACATTCGTTTGCTTTTTCTTTTTCTTTTGATTCTTCACAATCAATCGTGGCACTCTTTTTTTACTTTCATTACGCTGATAAGCGGTCTGTGACCTGCAACGTCCGTTCGTTATCCCTGTTCTCCACTCTCCTTCCTCATCATCAGCATATACCTGTTATTGTAGCATTTCAACTTGATAACCTCCCGTCCTCATATCCCATATATATCCCAGCATATATCCCTCACATATCCTTCCCACCACGTCTCTCCTTCATTCTCTTTGGAATTTTTTTTTCTTCTCAAAAGGATATATATATATATATATATTGTATATATTACCACCACCACTCACAATTTACCTTCGAATGCATTGAGGGAGAGGTCTCCCTCCACTTGTAATTGAATGTATGTAATTGGACGAACCATGAATAATATAATCTTTCACATGTCGCAATTTCGTGGGTCCTTCTTAGCTCAGTTGGTAGAGCGCGTCACTAGTAATGACGAGGTCAGTCGTTCGAGTCGGCTAGAAGGAAATGATGAATGCAAACGTCTTATATCTTTGTTTCTTTTTTCAACACATCTTTTTACACTTTTCTTTCTCCATCTCCTATTATATTCTACTCTCCCGCTTTGTTCTTATGTTTATGTGCTACAAGTGTATAGTATAAGTACATACAAATCTACAGATACTAGGTAGCGGATGAAGGGTGCCTGTTTTCCTCAGGTACCTGATATGTACGTATTATATATATCTGCATTGAGTCGTCTGAACTCCAGGAAAATCTGGCATCATTGGCGGTAGTGAGGCTCGATCTATTGATAATATCGTGACTAATGAAAAGCAAGGAAAATGCGTTATAGATATCTGATTTTTTAACCGTTTCTACTGAGGTTTTATTTATACACGAGTTGGTAAGGTTTGTTGTCCGAGCTGCAAGTCAACTCAGTCATCATTTCTCTCACACACTTCCATCATTGATTTCCTCGCATTTGGCGGCCTCCTACCGATCCTTTTATGACTCTCTTTGTGGGGCTGGGTTTTCGATTTGGAGACGCGGTTTTTAGGCCTTGCACTAATCGAGTCAGTGTAGTCTTTGCGGCGTGTTTGATGATCAGAAAGGAATAGCTCTTATGGATTCGCTCTGACTTTCATCATTGAATGCGACTAGATTCAGTTGTCATTATTCCACTCTAAAGTCCTCTGGTCACCACGTGTACGCAGGTTTTGCAAAGATCCTCAAGAAGATCCATCAATCATTGACAAGCTCCATTTTCTTCAGGGCCGTCTTTTGTAAGCCATCAGTAAATCATATTGGGGATTGCCATTTTTATGTGTCGTGCCTAATGGTGGCGGCATTAGGGCCCATCTACTTCCGAGGACATCGTTTCAGAAGCGCAGGTAATAATAGTTCGAATTGATAAAGAGAGCTGAAGCCGTTGAAGATGGGTATTTTGGACGAGTCGGACGTGCGTTTTTCATCCTCTTCTCTCGTCGCCACACTTTCTCTTCGGCTGCTTCATCATTGAAAATCTGGCGCGCGATATCTGTGATCCGACGAATATCATACGACAATGCTTATCAACGCGGATCTCTGTCGGGGCGGGTCATCCTGTAGGTGATAGGAAATGATGGGACAGTTGGCTTGCCGATGGACATTTTGACATCAACACGTTTCTATCTCCTGGCATTCGTCCTCGACGTCACCATACCGCACCGAACACTGATTGACAAGTGATGAACGCCTTCAACTCATGAGCAATCTAAGGGTTCAATGTGTTCGATCTCGGCAGTGTGGCAGGTAATTTCGAATTAATATTTTGGAATCAATGGCTGACGAACAATAGACTGTCATTAACAAGAGCAGGTGTCCTTTGGTTTGCAACTCCGCTGTGCCCTAAAATAGTCAAGTTCTCTCATGTGAACAGTCATTATGATAAGCTGCTTTCCAAAAATCCTTAGCTTTGGCGCTTCAGGTGGTATATTTGGACCGGAATATGTTCTTTCACGCTTTTCCAGCGTTTAAATTCAAACACTGGAGTTGGAATGTTCTATTCTCACTGATCTCCCGATGATAACGCGATCAAGCTCATGCGTGTTAGCCTTCTTTTATCGATTTGTGGCAGACTAAACGTTGTTTCTGACGAACCCGTATTTAACGTCCATCCCCATCTCTGAAACCATCCCTCGCCGATATCCCTAACCTCCGAGCCATGTCTACTTGGGACAAGGTCAGAAAAAAGTCGTGGGGCCAAGAAAAAGAAAAACCTAACGAGTCGAGCCACTCATGGCGTAATCTATTGAAATCTCTCTTATCTACCAGTCGATCTGGGGGTCGGTCTCTCTTTCATCGTGATCGACGTATGCACTCATAATTCCCCAAGCCCCCGTGGGTGGAGGATATTTCCAAGGGGCTAGTCGTTTCAGCATCGATCGCCCAACTATGATCGAGAATAATATTAATCTTTCGCCCGTGCCGGGTACGTCTGCCATTTTATTTGTTTTCGCTGCACTCCTTACATTCCGATAAGATGTGCTGGAAATTCTGGCGAACAAGAGGATGTTCGGCGTTGAGGTCGATTCCCGCGATCGTGATCCTCCCCCTCGATGTCACCCGGAAACGCGTAAAAATTTGAGAAATCGGGCTAGAGTATGGTTGAGCAACCATGAGCGATATTCGAGGTTACTCTACATATGGGGACCTGCTGGAGAGGGTAAATCTGCGGTCGCTCAAAGTGTGGCCGAAGAAGCGAAAGCACAGGGACATCTTGGCGCCTCCATTTTCTTTTCCAAGTTGAACGATCGGGACGATCTGGATTGCGTTGTCCCTACCATCGTTGCCCAGCTTTCCACCGTCCATGCTGAATTCGCGTCTATAGTCTCCAATACCTTGGAGACAGACCGTAGGATACTGCAGAAAAATCGTGCTACTCAGTTCAAGGATTTCCTCATCGACCCCTTTCAAAGTATCATGGCCCGTGATGCTTCCTCTGCTCTGAGGCCGCTCCTCATTGTCCTTGATGGAATAGATGAATGCAAGGACCAGCATGCGCAGACCGAGTTCATCGAACTCGTTAACAGTCACGTACAAACGGTACCCCATTTCCCCTTACTCTGGATTATCTCCAGTCGACAACAAGCGCATCTCAAACCTTTATTACTTCAATTACACTGTGAGCGGGAGGACCTCAGAATGGACGATAAGGAATCCCAGCAAGATGTCGAGTGCGTACTACGAGATGGCTTCCGTCGGATTTACGAAAAGTATCGAGCGAACTTTGACACTCATTGGCCGCCCGAGAACGATTTACTTCGAATTATTGAAGTGTCATCTGGTTTTTTTGCTTTTGGTTCTAGCATCATCGACTTTGTCGGCGATTGTCAAGTTCATAACCCGGAGAGTCAGCTTAAAACTTGCATGAAGTTCCTTGATCGCCGCACTCATGTGAGCCCATTGCAAGCACTGGATCTCCTCTATCATCAAATCCTCTCTGAAATTCCATCCGAGTCTCTTCCAATTACCATGCGCGTTCTCGGAATGTCTATTCTCTACCCTCACCATTCTCTCCCCGCCCAGGCGCAGGCCAATTTTTTCAGTCTGGATCGACATGAATTAATCCAAGCTTTCCGCGGTCTACACTCTGTTCTCGATGTACCATCAGCACAGGACGCTCACACCTATTCGATTCATTTCCTTCATACTTCGTTCGCCGATTTCCTAAAAGATCCAGAGCGCTCCCATGGCTTTTGCATCAAGCCAGCAAAGGCACATTTCGATATCGCACTGCATGCACTCCAATGGCATACACATGCCAAAACGCTTGCGCATAAAGGTGATTGATCGTGCTCCGACCGTTGAGTTTACCACCTAACAGTCCTCGGTATCCTATAGAACTGAAATGGATCGCTGCTACAGAGCATGCAGACATCCAACGCGAACGTTCAATTATGCTCAAAGTTCTCAGAGGGTATTCTTCCGATGTTGCGTGGATAGCATGTAGTAATGTGCCTAAAGAAGAAGCGACAGCTTTACTTGATGAGCTGGAACAGTTCAACTTTCGTGTCCTGCATAGCGTGCCAGATGGGATTGTTCGTTTTCTACCTTGGCTCTACTCATTGGTAAGCTCTATGTTTTGCGTCTCGACGGTTTTGCCAATGCTAACTTGAAATAGGGACCGAGGGGTCAGGCTCTCGTACATGTCGCAAATCCCGAATGTCCACCGGGGCATTCGGCCAAAATTGTTTCTGCTCAACGGTCCCTGAACCGCCAGTCCAAGAGATCGTATCCTGCGTCATTTGGATTAAAATTTTTCGATGGGGAACCACCATATGACGTCGTTTTTCATTTAGGGATGGATGACAATACTTGTGAGTTTGCGCTGACTTTGACCAGGGATCCTCGTTCCGTGTTGCAAGGCGCGGCATGGGTTGCTGGGATGTGGGGACGAGGTGCGAAACGGCTCAATCAGAATTAGTATAGTCATTTAGCCCAGGGTCCGGATCATGCCTTGTGAACCGTGGTTGCACACTACTAGCCATTGGTTACAATATGGATGCCACCAGTTGGAAACGTGAACCTGTAGTCTGATAGTAGACTACGAAATTCAGGAGGAGATTCTACCGAGGGCGGTGGAAAAATGCAAAATGGGAAGGGGTGAATGTTTCTGTGTCTATACTCTGAAGTCTCCTGAACGTATGTTTTTGCAAGATAAAGCCTCTCTCAAGAACTCGATGATTCACGACGAGATTTGTGTTAAACCTTACACATTCTTGTGTGGGTCACTGAACTCGACCGGTTGAACTGGGTGAATCAATTATTATGATATGTTTGGTTTCAGCCGCCATCACTTACACACGACGACGAGGTGACCGACATGAATGGCGACGAAAACACGGCCAAGAAATGTCGGACGTTGCGCTCAACAGCGTCGGCGTCGGCGTCAAACCTTGCTACAGGAACGACAACACGGCCTGCAACAACTGCCGTCAAACGAGACTCGCTAGCGGCTGAACTCGAACGCGGTGAGTAATGTGTGGGTGTCGTCAATGATTTTTTTTTACTGAAAGAATTTGGATTATAAGACCCCCAGTTTTCTGCTGCAAGACGTCGTCAACGTACGCAGTTGTTCACGAATACCGTATCTCATGCATCGCTCGAACGTCAATTACTCCAAGCGCAGACGTCACACGTCGATATCGAGACGAAACTGCGCGAGAAAGAGGTTCAAATAGAACGACTGGAGCGCGACAGAAGGCATTTCGCTGACAGGGAAAAGGAGGAACGTGAGGCCCGCGAGCGTGAGCAGGAAGAACGAGCTGCGGAAAAGGTTGGATTTTATCTGAGATTACATTTTGATTCATTTTTTTGACAGTTGTGCTTATTAGAAACGCACAGATGCCGAACTCAAGTCTCTTAGGGCACAATTCGATACTCTCCAAGAGGAATACGCAGACCTGCAAAGTGCTCATTCCCAGCGGACGCTTTCCTCTACTCAGGAAGTTTCTCAGCTCCGAGCCTTGAATACGTCTTTCACATCCCAAGTCAACCGACTCTCGGCAGACTTAGAATCGTCCCAAGCCCTCGCCTCCTCCCGTTTGGACATCATCAATTCGCTTCAAGACCAGTTCGATGAACTACAGGCGGCGAAGGATACATGGATGCAGAGGACAAGCGAAGAGAGTGATATGGGTGTTGTTCGAGAGGAGCTCAAGAAGCAAGCCGAATATCACAGAAAATTAGAGGGCACCAACGCGAAACTCACTTCTGAAGTAACGATACTTCGTGATCGCCAGACGAGTGTGGAAGTTTTACGCGAACAGAACCGGAGTCTCGAGCTTAAACTGCAGTATACAGAATCGCTCAGAGACAGGGTTGCTCAACTTGAAGCTGAGCTCGAGGCATCTCGTATTGAACGGGAGCAATGGTTCGTTGCCTTCTTTTATCTAAATCTCGTGCTAACTATCCTTCATAGGGCTTCAAACCATGCCCAATCTTCTTCGCCATTGCCATCAACCCCGTCAAGGGATGCGGCACCCACTATTTCACAAACCCAAACTCTCACTCAACTTCGTCTCCAGCATGCCTCCCTCCTCGAAGAACACGGTTCCACTCTTGCCTCCTTACGCACGCTTGAGTCCACAAACGCATCTCTCAGTGACCTCCTTTCTTCTACAGCCACCGAAATCAAGCGACTCAAAGAAATCGTCGAAGAACTTGGTAGCACGGCGAGAAAAGCGGATACTCGAGCACGTTTGGCAGAACGCGAAGTTGAATTCTTGCAGGCCCTAATCAAAAGCTACGAATCTGAGGAAGTGCAAAAAGAAGAATCAACAAGAGATGAGCGAGACGTCGGGCGGATAAAGGAACTTGAGTCTTTATTGTCCGAGTACAAATCCACTCTCGATTCCATCACTACTGCACCACCCTCTCCTTCGAAACCCTCCCAAGAAACTCTCGATCAGCTCGCAGAGCTGCGTTCTGAACTCGAAGAACGTCAAATGGAAAATTCCCGACACATTGAAACTATCGATAAACTCGAACAAGAGCTGTTTGAGCTGAGTGGGGAGATCGCTGGCGGACGGCATGTGCCGCCTGGAAAACGTGTTCTACAGCTTGCAGATAATCCGGAGCAGCAGTGGTTCGACCTTCGACAAGCCACTATGGATAAGCTGAGAGAAGAAAACTCTGCACTGCTGAAGCGACTTCACGATCTCGAAGAATCACTTCCTTCCGCTGGCACGACAACGTCCACGGCCGATGAATCCTCACCCAACGGCGATGGAGGACTCGTTCCACGCGCATCATACGAACTTTTACAATCTTCTCTCACCAACCTCGAACAAACTCTTGCTCAAAAAGAGAAACGCCTTCTGCGGCTTCAACAAGTCTTCACGTCCAAATCTGCCGAGTTTAGAGATGCCATCACCTCCATCCTCGGTGTCAAGCTTGCTTTCTATCCTAACGGTCAGGTCCGACTCACATCCATATTTGATCTTGACGCCTCTTTCGTTTTCCAACCTACCAGTAGCAACGGTAATGGCGGCGGTGGTGTCAGCGGAAATAATGTTAAAATGCAATTAGTTGCTCAGGGCGAAGGTGGACCGCAAGATTTACCGAGTATGATGCAATATTGGATTGAGAATGAACAGTGTTTACCTGGGTTTATGGCTTCCGTTACTTTGGAATGCTATGAGAAAGCTAAAATGAGTGGTGCGGGAAATCCTAATACGTCTGTATAATATATATTAATGTAATGCATTTCTTTTACTTCTGTTTCGGAGACGAGAAATGATCATGTCGAGATGGCAGACTTGTGCAATCCAGCAGTTCATATTCAACGTGTCGGGTGGTCAGGTGAAGTTCAACGGAGTATGATACCCAACTGGGGAACAAGGCGAAAATACACGCCGAGAGCTGGATCAGCGCCCAGATTCACTGTTATCATGATAAGACGGGCACGCTCGCTCTCTCTCTTGGGGCTTGCATATATGAAAGGATCTTGCCTCGGGTAATGATTCTTATAAAGGCCTATCGTAAAGTTGCCACGTATCAGATATGCTCTCCCGCGTTGCTGTTTCTCAACAAACACAGAAAGAAGGTACATATACACCGAATGTAGGTCATCGTGTCATCTATTGACTAGATCCAAACTTTGCTACAGGGAAACGAACCGGGATACGCTGTTAGTAGTTGAGACAAACTTGGGCAATGCGGAGGCGCCGAAGAAATGCCGACGACACTGGCACCGACACAGGAAACGACACATGTATCATGTTTGTGTCAAGTGGGCAAGCGTACAATGCTAATAGTCGTTATCATAGGAGGTCCGAGTCGAGCTGTATATAAAGCTGAGGTTGGTTTGTTGCCGAGCATCACCGTTAATCTCCACATAACCCTCTTGGCAACATCCTTGCTATCGGAGCTTCTCGTAACATTGGTTACTTGGTGGATCTTGTCATGCAGCGGTGGAACGAGTTCTGAACGAGTTCGAGGACAAGGTTGTTAACATTACTTATTAACAAATATCACTGTTGTCTCGATTGAAAGCACCATATAGAGTTGGAGAATGGTGAGCGACTTCATTCGTGTATAGGAGACGTCCTTACATCGATCCAATCTTGTCGACAAGGTTTTGCGAACCCAAATCCAGAGTTATTGATTTCTATTATTAACAAATTTAATATCCTACTAGAACGCAGTTGGGCGCGAACTGAATGCCGAAGGGTTTGCTTCATTGCTCATATGAATATTGACAACTCCCATGTCCGAATCAGCCTCGGATAGCTGGGTGACATGACGCCCCCATCTCAAAGTGCTGAGTTGATTCTGAGTTTGTCTGTTCCATGCGTGTCCCGAAAACACTCGGTATAAAACAAGAAAATATGAAAGGACCTTGTGAAAATCATTCATGGATGTAGCAGATGATAGAGAATCAGAACAAGGGCTCACCTCAACCTGTGTAGCACTATTATCAAAAAAATTGTGTGCGGGAGGATTTTTGAGGATATATGCGATTAGGTAGCCGATGTTCCATACAGTACTCAGAGCATAGGACTCTATCACCATTGCAGCGATACCCAAGTATTGAGCAGCAACGTCAGTTTTGCCTGATATCCTTAAGCATTTATTGAATGTCATAAAATCGAACACATACCCATTATTTTAATATGCTTTTGTCGGATATGCATCAAACGCAGAATGATCATAGAGGTCAACATAATTTTGCATGCTACGGTGAATGCCAGGACCGCTACGGCCACTACGTCCAATATTCGAGTGATATTTGGCAACGTCGCAGACAGAGGGGCCCAAATTAATACTACTCGCATAATATTTGTGACTAAGGAATGAAGGGCATTTTGTAAGGGGGATAACGTGGGACTAGTTGAATCAGATCTTACCAACATAAGCCAGATAAAACAATGAAGCTAGAACGGTGACGGGTATGGCAAAACGAGTTCCACTGTAAACAACCCAGACGCGCCATAGCTGAACATTTTTGAGAAGATGGTTGTCAAATAAAATATCAACTCACTAGCACACCCAGAGTCAGGATTCCTGCTATCAAAATGGCGGGGCTCGATATTTGTAGAATTGTTGAGGCATGAGCTTGTGCCGGGAGGCCGAGTGGACCACCAGGCAGATAGCTGTAGTCGACATAAATTAACCGAACGTATTGGTTGTTGAGCGCTACATCGATGGTTGCACATATGCTTATAACTGAGGCCAGGATAATCGTAAAAACTGTCCGTCGTTTTCCATCAAGATCTTGAAGCCGCGAATATGAGAGGCGAGCACAGAGACAATAGAGAATGAGAGAGAAGGTGTACAGGACTGCCACAACGGTCGTGGAGGTGATGAGAGTGAAGGCGGTATTCAAATTTGATGGGATATTGTCGCTCATTGCAGGCAGTGAATATCTGCTGGAGATAATGAGTTAGTACTTGTACTCCCTGACAAATTTTTTTTGGCGGCGTAGATTAGGCGGAAGACAGATGGACAAGGGGTTAGGGTACCATGATCAATATCAAGAGAAGCCAGTGGCCAAACGAGTGACTAGATGGCCAAGAATGGTTAATGACTTTTCGTAAGTAATGAACAAGTTAATTTAATTCGCTGACTAGCTACTAAAGGGAGGGTATACGAGCATTTCTGCAAAAGTTATAGACTCATGCAGAAGATAAGCGAACGCCAGATCAACGGTTGTTTGTTTAAAATGTTCTAGACAATCACAGTCACAGGTCATGACGTGACTCGGTGAAGTCCGCCTTAATTCACTCCTTATCCTTCCATTTATCCACTATCTACTAATCGATGGGTAAAAAATCCAAGAAAAAACACTCGAAAGGAGGTCGTGGTGGAGACGGCCTTTTCGACAGCCCACCGCCATTTCAAGGACGCGGAGGTCCAAGCGGAAACGGACATGGTTTTAGAGGAGGACCACGATTCAACCAAGAACGGGGGGCGCCTGGCTCGTCATTTCTGCAGGAGGATTTAGATTTCACCTTACGGATGTACGCTGATTGTAGGTCTTCTCTATCCCTCGTCGGGGATATTCCGTGGGCTGGATAGCGCTGAATGATGCATCTTAGCTCCCCATCCGCCTCGGGTATCGTCCACTGCTAAAGAATACGGTAACACAAGGGGTCGAGGACGTGGCAGAGGATTCAATCCTACTTATTATGCTTCTGGCAACAGCTTCCGGGGAAATGGGCGCGGCAGAGGGGGATTTTATGCTAATCAACATTCCGTCAGTACACCTCCCCCGGAAAGAGGGCGAGGACGAGGCGAAGACAGAGGATATTCCCCAAGGCGTGGTCGAGGTCTAGGCGCTTCGACAGATTGTACACCTACAAAAGCTGGTCCGAAAAATTCGACTTTCTCGAATCAAATCTCGAGCCCTTTTTTGAGGCCGATCAAGTTTGTTCGAGCACAACACACTCCCTTTTTGTTTCAGGAGGAAGAAGAACTTTTGCAAACTATCACGGAGGAAGCTCGTATGTTCTAGAATTACTCATTTTTCGCTTATGTTCGTTGAGATAAGCTTACCAGGTGCTGATGAAGCTTCTCATGTTCCCACTGCGGACCGTATTCAACGAATATTCTCCGGAACCGCTGACCCATTCGATGGATCCGAGTCTTCTTCATCTTCGGAAGGAGAGGAGGAAATTGAGGAGATCGATTTCAACGATATGGGCCGACTGTTCGACTCGCAGAATCCTGTCTACCAAGCTCGCGAAGTTGACGTTGATATAGAATGTTCTCGACACCAAGTTAAAGGCGAAATTACGGAAGCTCGCCCTCTACCAGCCGAATCTGGTACTTCCACGGGACCTGATGATTCGACAACAGAACCTCCTTTATTCGTCGTCGATACCCAGCCTGTTCTGCCTCCTTCTTCACTTGAATTTCGAGAACCGGAAATGCCATCAGAAGACGAGGAAATCATCGTTTACGTTGCCCCTCTCCCCAAGATAAGCTCACGCGCGCCATCAGCAATGCAGGAAGCGCTTCCAGTCGAGTGGGGCCATAATACTCTGGATACCTCAGCATTTGTTCCTTATACCCCTTCAACGACTTTATCGCTTGCGTCGAAATCACTACAAGAACTCTCCCCACCACCACCACCGCATTCTATACCTATACCTGAATCGCCGTCCATACCTGCTCAGTCAACATCCCTTACAGACCTTCTACCTGCTGCATCTATATCTATGAAATCAGTCCACAAATTAAAATTCGAATTTTCTTCATCGCAAATTCGAGCAAGTAAAAATGGAGCAGGACGTCAATTTCCCAGCTTCATGACACCCCGAATGACTAAGAAACAGAAAGCCTGGGAGAGGAAAAAGGCCAAACGAGAGCACAAAAAAGCTGGTAGGAGTGGTAATTTTGCTTTATTTGGCGCGATGGTGAATGATGCGAGTCTATATGAGAATGAAGATGTTTTGGTCGGAGATGGTAAGGATCCGAAATGGGAGCATCGAAGGAAAGGCGATTCGGATTTGGAGTGGGGGACAGACGACGAAGCTGAAGGAGGTAATGAAGTCCAAATTGAGAGGGTTACGGCTGAAAATGTTTTGAGTGAAAAGGCGAAAGGGAAAGAGAAAGCTATACCCCAAGATGATGATGTTGAGGCCGATCATGGAATGCAAGTTGATTCGGATATGGATGTCACGGCAATGAAGAGCTTTCTCAGTGGACTAATGGGGCGAAATGCGGGTGTACATACGACGATGGAGGACTTGGAAATCGAAGAACGGATACGGGAAGAGGATGCCGAAGGAGCAGATAGTGGTGGACCCGAGGGAAGTAGCGAGGGTGAAGACGTTGAGAGCATTCTTGACTTGGAGGAACGTTTGATGCTTGGTGAAATTGATGACGGTGAAGACGACGAGTCGGAAGATGGGTTTGAACTCAGTCCAAAAACCAGTTTCCAAGCAAGATTGGACAGATTGAGAGAAAAATCAAGAAGGAACAAGCCAGCGGACCATCGAGAAGAAGGCGATGAAAGTGACGAGGATGAGGGTATGTTGAAACAGAACATGAGTTGGGCGGAGGAGAGAAACTATGGTTCTGATGAGGAGCTCATTGCCCGCGTCGATGTAACGCCCACTCCATAATATTCCTTTTTGTCTTCTCATAATACTCTCTTTTAGCAGGTGCTGGAAGAAAACGTTAACATTCTTCAAGCTCACTCACGTAAAGAAAGAAAGGAGTTTCGTTCAATTCAGGACGGCGACTCCGGAAATGTTCAACCTGCCAGTATGTTGTATTTTCTTTCTTGCTCAATCTGTCCCTCACATTGCTTGTTCAGAAAAACGTAAAGACAAGGGGAAAGATCTTCCTGCAGACCTTCAAAAAGTCTGGGAACGCGATCATCAGAAGAAAGCCGAGTATAAACGCGAACGCGAACTTCAAAAGCTTATTACGAGCATGGATCCTTTGGCCGAGAAGAAGGGCGGTAAAAAGGGCCGCAAAACCATGCTCAAAGCGGTGAGCCTTGATCCAGCGACGATCAATCTAGGGCCAAATAGAGTGATCGATTTCACGACGCTCGTACAACAAATCAGACGCTTCGTAAGCAATTTGGATGGGCCGCAGAGCATATCGTTGTCTCCTGCGAACAAATGGACGAGGATGAATATTCACGAAGTCGCGTTTGCGTTTGGGTTGAACAGTGAGAGCAAGGGACATGACGAGGCTAGGTATACGACGTTGAGTAAGACGACGAGGACGGGACAGGTGGTAAACGAGCGGAAGATTGCCAGTATAATGAGAAGATTTGGGGGCGACAAATCCAGAGGAGATGATTTTAAATTTGGAAACTTTAAAGGAAAGGAAGACAGGAAGCCCCCGAAACATAAAGAGGGTGATGAAGTCGGTGGGGTACGTTTTTTTACTCTTGATTGTGTTGGGTCCGTATGTTTTATGACCTTGACTCGAATTTTCAGAGCGCGCCAAGAATTGGTCAGAGTAACGTTGGATTCAAGATGCTTGCATCAATGGGATGGGCCGAGGGTGAAAGGATCGGGATGTCGGGAGGGTTGGAGGCTCCGCTGGTCGCGATTGTAAAAAACTCAAAGTTAGGATTAGGTGCCATGAAGTGATCCCAACTCGATTTTCAACGTTTGAGCCATTCAAAGAATCTATGATTGGAGTTATCGGTTAGTTATGCGAAAACTCATCAGTGCATCTAGAGGATCTTGTAGTAGAAATGAAGCCATGCTATACTTAGTAATTTGATCAGGCGAGAAGTGTAGTATCTCAATCACGTATACCTGACAGCATATCCAGATGGCCGCCAAACATAAAAGAAATTCTGCAAGTTTGAGGCATGTACATAACATAAATGCCACAAGAACTGGATGATGAAATGCCTGACGAACAGCGGGAATCGTCTGCTCAAGTGTGTATGGGAGTAGGGAGTTTAGCTAGTTATTACTCCAGCCAAGAATTTGAACGATGACATGTGCGAATTCGGCTTGTTAAATCAGATTTGTCGACGAGTTTAGTTTAGCTCAAGTTCAAACATCATGAGGCTGTAGGTGAAGATAGCGATGAATGACTCGAGCACAGCGTCGTCATTTCTATCCGCGAGGGCTGTGAATTTTTTTTTTTTGGTTATTTTTCTATTGGAACATCAACAAACCTTTGTATGGAGGGTATTACACATCTCTAAGTTTGGCGAGAACGAGCATTCTCTTCTTCAACACTTTCGCGTCGCCGCCTGGTGCGCTCTATTCGTGCTTCTGTCTCAAGTTCACGTAGAGCCACTTTTGACCATAACGTGAATCCGCCCTCGTCATACGCTTTCTTCAACCTTTTCTCAGCCTCTTCCCAAGACCACTCTTCTTCATTCAAAGAACCGAAAGGGACAGCTTCCCGAGAAGCTTTTCGTTCTTCATCACTTTCAGGGCCACGGTATATCCTGTTTTTGAGTCCGGAGAGATGTTTATCTGCTAGATAGCGCATTCGACGAGCAAAGTCTGGGACGGTGTACGTGCCTGTAAGGTATTGGACAGTGGATATGAAGGCGAAGGCGCCTACACCAACAAGGGTTGTAGCGATGAGGAAAGCCTTTCCGGCAAGAAGAGCGTTGGAGGCTGTTGAGTTGGAGATGGCTGCGAGAAGAGATGAAGAAGAGTCCCAATCGGACGACGACGGCGATGCCTTGAGGGTAGGTGAGTTGGAAGTGGGAAGAGCACGAATACGATGGTGAGAACGGGCTACTTGGGAAGAGGAAGGCACGGCACGACGGGGAGGAGGAGCCGTCGAGGGGTTGTCCAAAGTCAGTTTAAGAGACACGGCTTTGGCCCTGCGGAGCATCAGCACAGGTATTCCGATGGCTAACGACGTTCCTACGGCCTAAAAAACAAACAGAAAGTGGACAGTGTGTTGTGTGTAGAAGAAATTGACTTACGATTGATATTGAAAGCCATGTTTTCGAGACGCCTTGGCCTTGCTCGCGGTCCGCCATTTGAAGGTGAAGTCCGCGTGAATCAAACTTACATTACATATATATGGTCACATGACTTCATAGCGTTTCTTCCATTTTCTAGTTTGCAAACTATTCCCCCCCTCGTGGCTTTCGTTACTCACCTGCCTTTACGAGACAGCATTTATATAAGGATGGAATTCAAAAGTTTATTTTACAAGTAAGGTCACAATGCAACAGATGAATTCGATGAGGGTCCGATGTTGAATAAATAATGAGTGAGTGTGTGAATGGATGTGTGAATGAGTGCGGATGAATGGATGGATATGAATGATCATGAATGAAAGTGGGATATCTAGGTGTCAAATCATGAAAGACAGGTGAGACCAAGTGTTGATATTGCGACAACAAGAGGTGCTCAATGACCGGAATTGACTCTTATCGGCTTGAAGCGCATTTCCGGCTTCTATAAAGTGACGGCGAAGCAATCAGCCACTGGCATATACGTAGGATCGTATGATAAATTTTACTTGCCAGAGGTTTATTACTTGATATCTTTGTAAAGCTTGGTTAGAAAGAACACTTCGCATACTAAACATGGTAAAACATACTTGTAGACTCGGAGATTTAGTCGGGATACGCCGCTCCTGTCCCTTCCTCTTGAACCTAAATTTCTCGGCTGCTCGCAATACTTGATGGTTTAACTTTATCTTGGCGCTATAAATTTAAGTGGTATCAGCCAATCAAGGCCGTCCGAGTCAATGAAAAGGCTTGCCGCAGTTCAGGGAAGAGTTTTCCGAGCGGGGGACATTTTTTTCCTAACGTTCGTGAGTGCCAACCATTCTCCTGCCTGTGCAAACACTTACCTCGAAGGTAATCATCCAACGCCTGACCCGGCAGTTAGAGCAATGACGTCAATGGAATTTGTATATAATGACCTACCCCAGCCAATGTAACACCGTCTTGATACTCCACAATAGATTGAGAATCCCTACAGGCAGAAAGGCATACCTAGGATGCGTAAGACTGCGAAGAACCGAGAGAAATTGTCTTCCACAACTTGCGATACTAGCTTTGACGTCCTCTCCCATTTCACTGCAGTTTGTAGTGCAAAAATCACCCTTCGGACCGGTAAGCGCCTCCCTAATCTTGCGCCAATGATTCCTTCTGAGGCGGAACTCATTGCAACGGTCGTGTCTCAAGTCTTCGAAGATGCCATCATCAGTAATGTGGATCACGACAAGTTAGTTGGCATACCTAATATTGTTCCCGAAGTACAAGTGTCCATCACAGCCTAGAAAATGACCAGGATCAGGCAAATGCAAGCGCGAGATAGATAAGCTAAATAACAATTAACTGGCAGTCCACTTGAGCCTGTATCAGCGGTTGTATTAGAGTTGAGTGGAGGTCCTATGTTTCAAACAACAGAGTGGTGAGAGTGTGACTTTCCCGATTGGACACGACTAAACCTACATCGTCCACGATCAAAAGACTGTTGATTTCGCCTTCATTGGTCACAGCGTTGACAGGGATTAGACCTGATCAAAAGCAAAAACCAGTTCAGAAAGATATAGAGGACTTCGGAGAACGTACATTCATCCATGTGGTCACGTTCATTGCCCCGGATTCTTTCCTTCCGTTGGGTAGCATGACCTGCATCTAAGGCAGGTGCTCGTCAGTTTCAACGTTGGATTCAACGTTACCCATAGCTTACAGTAGAAAAAGAAATCATCTCCATCACCCGGATTCTGCACCAATTTGGTTATTTCCCGTAACTAATATGTCCATGGGTCAGCCACAGAAAGGAAGAATATTTGAAATTCGCGAACAATATATGCTCGTTCTGGTTGAAGGTAATCAGGAGTGCTTGGTTCGTCTGTCATGATAATAATATCCTGTTCTTCGTAATGATAAAGCCCTGTCCCGGAACGAAATGAATGGTCTGTAGCTGCAGATGGTCGAGTCAGAAATTCACCAATCAATAACTGTTTCATCCGTTCCACGTCTTTCCATGGCATCAGTAAATCTTTGTCCCGTAAATTTTTCTGCCTATAGGTGATTCCTATCAACAACGCCTTCCGATTACCCTTGCTTGGTTTCCCGCCAGTCGAGTGATTAAATTCTCTTCTTCGCGCCAGCTCATTTCTCGTGAGATGAGTCGTTGTCTGGAAAACATCTGTGCCGTTAACTTCCTCGTGCAACTGCGCCGACATTGGCAGAGGTGAACTCCGGAGACGCGCTGACGAAAAAAACTGATCCAGCAGGAAAGGAGCACCTTCGTCGCCAATGTGTTGATCATGAGCAGAGTGCATCGGGAGAGGGACGTCTGCCATCTCATTGTAAGAGACACTGAAGCAATGCGGTGAGGCAGGGATCTCTGGTTCAGAGGGAGAATTCGACGGATGAGCGATGCCTTGATTATCTGGCGTGGAGAGAGCATAGTGTTGAGGCTGCGGTAGGTGAATGAGTCCTGTGTCCACTTGGTGAAGAAGAATGCTGAGGATAAGAGCAATCTTATTTCGATCGTCCACAGAGCGAGCATCGGGACGAGGCAGCAGAGTAATGTGTTGTTCGACGTTTGGTGGCATAGTAGGAGTGTTGTGTAGCGAGTGCAGAGAGTGAACGCAAAAACGAGCCAACCACTCAGCAGGCCCAAAATATGGGAATTATATGCAAAGAGGTACATAGATGTTCTCGGGAAACGAGATCAGCAACGCTCTGCAACTTTGTCTTAATTGGCACAATGGTATACAATAATAGTACCGTAATGATGCGTAGTCAAGACATCTTGTTCCCCAACTTTGAGAAAATCAGAGAATAACACGATAATTCGCTTGGAAATACAATAGACACGACAGAGATACCGAAGATGTAAGAGGCTGGCAACTGATCTCGAAATACTCAGAGCTTCGACATATTTAGGGTCCGCGTTGTCATAGAGTGCCCTATTTATAGAACTAGATTTGAACGTCGCTGGTGACCTTATTGTGATCCCACTCGGTTGCGACCTGGTTGCGACCATGATATTGGGAGTGCCGAGAAGTGGTATCCATCCCTTGCGGCGAAACGTGTTGGACGGTTCCGCAACATCAATGAAATTATGAAACTACGTCCCCGACAGTCTGGCCGGCACATTTTGATCACTACCTAGTTCCAAGGACTATGCCAACATCGACTTGACGGCTCGGAATGAAGAGGCAGCTTCCGCCACTACCAGGTTTGTCGTCCGCCCTGAAGTGGTTGATACGATGCCGTTAGCTTTTTGGGGAGGAAAGTAAACGACCTAATTATTGCTGGGAACACGGAATGTGCCGGTGTGTAAGGTAGATTGGCATTGACAGTGGACTATCAAATGCATCATGGGCTACGTCAAAACGGTAGATGTAAAATTGAGAAATCCAATATATGAAGTATGAAAACAAGAGCTAGTGTTTAAAATCACAATTTGAGATATCAAAGAGGAACGGTGCAAGTCCGGTATAAGGGTCACAATCACTACAATCACAGCGTTGTTATAGCTGAAGCCACGTAAAGCGATTCCTGCTCGATCTGTGTGGGTGAAGGCGATTTAGTAAATTCCGAGGTAGATGGAGATGTAACGTCGGCCCAAGGGGAACCTTGATCCAATTCCGATGGGAAAGAACTTAGCGGCGGCGAAAGTGGGGTGGGTAGCATCTTGGGGGTCGGTTGTGACTCGTCCAGGTTCGGCGATCGAGACGTAGTAGACGGACTCGATGGATCTAATGAAGGTATCGATGGATCCGGAGACGCAGGGATTTCAGGAAACGGAGACCCAGGGAGATTTATTGAGCCCGGACGTGATTTGATGGCCATCTCTGACGACGAACGTGGTCGACCGTGTTTGACGGGTGAAATACTTTCATGGAGGTCAGGTAGCGATGCTGGCGTTAGCGCATTGGTCTGGCGCAAGGAACAGTTCTCCCCTTCAATAAGACGTAGTGCCTTTTTAAGCGCATCTTTTTCCATCCGTAGTTCCTTTAACTCTTCTTCCGTTTCGGCAAGTTTGATACGTTCAATTGCTACCATCTTGTTCGCCTAATAGAGCATGCTCAGCCCGAACTGCGATAGAATATACCACAATGTGACGTACTTCTTCAAACAATGCCTGGGATAAAGATTCCAACTCGGCTTCTAAATTGGCTTTTTCTTTTTGGGCTGATTTGCGCGCGGATCGCTCCTTTTGGAGTTCAGAGTTGAGGTCTTCCAGCTCTTTCGTAACGTTTGAAGGTATTGGAGAGGGCAAGTTAGGCGATTGATTATGCTGAGGAATCTGAGGAGAGGATGTAGACATAGCAGAGGGTGTTGAAGGGCGACTAGTGGGTCTCGAGGATGTGGAAGGCGATGAGAATCGGAATCGGAAGAACCGGCCGTTGTCCTGACCCTGGTTTGCAATTATCGGCGCCGGAGTTGGTTGACTTGGAATCTGCATCGGCGCGGTGGCTGAACCATCATTTCCACCAGAGAAATCGACTGCCTGCTGCCACTCCTCAAGGCTCTGTCGCTCGCCGGAGGAATGGCCGCTTCGTCTTTGCCATCCGACGTCCTTGGAGCTTCCGGAACTATCGCGATGCAGCGCTTCTTCTAACATCTCGTTATTGGCAATCACAAGCGCGAGGTTGGATTTAGCAACGTTGAGCTGGACTTCAAGGTCAGCCTGAGACTTGTAAGCCTCTGACAAGGTAGAGGTCTACCCAAACATGAGAATTAAGTTCAACGTAAATGCGATGTTGCCGCACCAGTTCTGTAACTCTGTGAATGAGCATATTTAATGCAAGCCGGAGGTCCTCTTCTTGTCCGTGCGTCTGAACTCTCCGCACATCATGCAATTCTTCCTCAATCTTCATCAGGATCGGGTTAGAACCCATTTTCCTCTGCGTCGCATTAAGACTATCTGTACGTTTGGGGGCCACGTTTGTAGACGACGGAAAGTGTAGCATGGTCGTGGGAGTAAAATGTGCGGTCACGAATTTTGTGATGGCAGTAACAATGTCGGAAAACTGAAATTAGCCTGATCATGGCAAGTCACGCCACGTTTGCCTGTTCTAACCTGATTAGACACTATCAGCCCTAGGCGGGATGATCCAGTAAGGTCAGGCCGTCTGACCAGGGTGGATCAGAAAAGGTCAGGTCAAGGTCAGGCCATTTTTCAGATCAGACAAACGTAACAGGATCAGACTGGTTTTAGTTTTCCGACACAACATATGTAAACCGGTTTCAGGTTAATTTAAAATCGAGAAATTACGTTCATCCTCGAATCCGGCTCTTCCGGAACGGTAATACCTCATCCAACCCAAGAAATCAATTCGGAGACTAACCAATGATACTCGGAAAGTTGATTGAAAAATTGCAAGATAGATAAGAAGTTGAAGGGACGTGCGCAGCTAGGAAGGGAGAAGAACTTCGTGGACGTTTTGGATAAAGGGAAGATCTGAATAGGATGTAAAGCCTTGAATTTTGCGCGCTGTGAATGATGCCGAGGACGAAGATAGCAAAGGAGCCGGTGATAGTGAAGACCGAGGAGAATTTGAAAAATTCGAAGATAGCTTCTAGTTTCAATGGTAACAATATGGATGAAGACGAAACCCAGTATAGAGGCCTTGGCGATGGCGACGAAGAGATGTCTGAGTACGAAGTAGATCTTGCCTCTACCGAAAGCCCTATTCGTTCTTCTTCAAAGCCAAGCAGTTATCTTTCGGACGAGCTCTTTCAAACTCATTCTTCTCAACCGGCAAATTAACCAAAGAATAACAACTCGGAACCCTACAATAAAGTGGTCATGAAAAATGGTAAATGGCGTAGCCTTTTTATATCTATTGGCCCTTCATATGATGTTAGTAGGCGAGGGGCGCAAAGAAAGTAAGAACATAATCCGATTGAACGATAACTTGCGGGAATCCTTGCCAATGTTGCCTTGTAGAGACTGTAGACCCGCTATGCTCGAAATACCTGGTCACCATGTCTTATCAGCTTCGTGAACACCGCTGCGACACGAGGCGTAGCAGACTAGGCTTGACCACCAGGTGTCGCTACGCGTGCACGCCGCCGCTGGAACTTACTATCCACCAATCTGGTAACAGCCTACCAAATCTACAATTAACAATCCATAGCCAAGTCTGGTGACCCTTTACTTGTATATGATTATTTGAATATTTGGGTATGGGGCAGGTTGTCAGAGACAGCATAATTCTTCATGTATTAACATATAGCATCTCGGAGTTGGTCAAAACATGTTTTCCGCTTGATTTCTTAAGAGCGCCAGGAGTAGGCAAGGTTAGTGATGCTCGAGAAATTAGCTATCACGGCGGTGAAGATGAATATTTGTCGGGTATAGGTCCCAATACATATATCTGTATGACACTATGGAAGCTCTTGTCGGCATGGACCTGTACTCGTGCTTGAACTCGTTGAAATTGATTCCATCTCACTGCAGATTTAACTAACGATTGAGCCCGTGGTAGTTCTCAGGCATTCCTGCCGAGCTTAGTGCGTGAGGAAGGCTCCACAGCGGAAGTTTCTATAAGAAGCTCTGTAGCTAATAAAAGGACAAGGCTCGTGGCCCATGAGACCGGCGAGCGAGAAAGTTCTGTCCGCAGCGAATGAACGATGTATCATGCGTACATCATGAACACGTCACTGATTGCGGTGTTTTTCCTTTTTTTTTTTTTACCAATGTCTGAATTCCACCAACGTGGTCTTGTGAGAGTCCAGTGGAGAAGCAACTGAATCAATGTGAGGAAATATCACAATATGATGAGCTACCGCGATTGAATTATCAGCCGATTGAAAAAGACACCGATATGCATGGCCTATAGCGGCTAGCTCACCCGGAATTATACAAGACCCCTTCGTCACCTCTAAAGTTGGAATGACGGCGAGGTCAATATTAAATTTCTATCAGGTGGTTGCTGCGATTTGAGAGACCTTCTTATTCCTTTGAGTGGCAGCAACCGAAGCCTGCGTTCTATAGCTTTCGGATTGCGCGACCGCTTCATTCATATGCAATAGATTTCATAGCAGTAAAATTCATGACGATTGACAGTTGACACAGCATATAGCGATTGCGATATAGTACAGATAGTTATGGGCGGACAATTGGATTGATAGTGGGTAGCAGTTAAGTTGGGAGGAAAAATGGAGGAGTTGATGGAATCAGCATGTGGTCCCTCGAATATTCGAAGGCGCATAAGGGGTCGATAGCGGAGGAGCAATACCACGACTATGACAAGCACGCAGTAGTTCAGCGCGGAATCCGTTCGTTTTACTGTCGTTGTCTGTGAAGTATAAAAGCGTTAGTTGAAGCTGGAAGCAAGGCTTGTACATACCTGGACATGCCCATAGGGCATTGAGGTTTTCGACAATGAAGAGTAAATCTTTGGCAAGTTCTAGGAGTCCAACCATGGTTTGTTCATATGGCCAAAGGAGTACAGCTCTGATGGTACATCGTCACCTAGGAATACCCAAAAGAAACAGGCTAACTTACACATTAAGTTGATTCACAAACCAGGGCACGATGAAGGGTTGTCGAATAAATTCGTTGTTTTCCACTGAATTGAAGCGTTGGATTAAATCCTTTCCCTTGTAGATTGCACCCTGCTGGGATCGAACTAGCGCTAGCAAATGAGCGATGGGACCCACCCGAAAATATTTCAACCTACCCCATTCTTGGACATGTTTCGTGTTGAACAAGATACCCGGTCGTTCCGATCGCGAAAGTCCTATGACACTGGAGAGGGCGTCACCACTAGGCTAGACAATTCGACTCATCAGGACATACGTGATACGAATTTCATTGGCCACAAGCAGCCGAATGCTAACATGCCATCAGTCTGACGGAAAGAAGCACGGCCTCAGACAGGAACGCACTTGAAGAGGTACTCTCGAGTGAGATTTATGATAGTGGTATCAATATTGCAATGGTGAACATTGAGAGCGTCCTCTATCAATTGCGCCTCGCCGATAGACTGGGTAAAAGCCTCAATCTTGTCATCGACTGGGACCTGATTCTCCTTCACGGACATGCAAAAACTCCATAGCAACATGCTGCGACAGTGAAGAGCCCAAACGGACTCCTTTACCAGTAGCGGATCGTTCGGATGCTTATATTCTGGGAGACGATACATAGCCTCTCCAGGAAAGAGGAGCACGAACTCGAGTCACTCGTCAGTGCAACGACAGGGGTAAAAAAGCGAAAAAAACATACATTTCCGGGGTCAGTTAGATAAAAAGTGGAAAAATCTCGCCCGAGCGCCACACATTGGACAGTATAGTCACATATTAGGCTAAGGGAAGCCCAACAGAGTCGACGGATTTCTTCCTCGTGGATTTGGAGACTGGTCCAGTTGAGGGACCACGGTAAAGAAAAATTTCTACTTGTATAATCTTTGGATGCATCGTTAACCTCCTGTGGGATGCACATGCAAGTTCTGCCGGCAATTGAAGGACCGTCTTCGAGAAACACAGTTGGGACAGCGCCGGAAGCAAAAGAAGAGGCCGCCTTGTCATGCACATCAATCGTCGTCAGAGCCAGCGCCCTTATCATTTCGTCTAAAGCATGAAGGGCAGCAGTAGCACGAGAATCGCTATGGTCTGTGTATGCCGATGTCTCGAAGACTGCTAGCAGCTAATGATGACCTGCTCAGCTGACCTGAAGATGCGAAGATGTAAACTCACGAATCGAGCTTTCGCCAGGTCTGCGTGAAGCTGTCCGGCATGAAGTGCTTGGTCAATGGCCGCATTAGCGTGGTCACGTAACCTTACGGCTTTCTCCATTCCCAAGAGACCTTGTTCAGCGCTGCTTGATCTTAAAAGCTGAGCGAGAGCGAGACCTGCGAAGATGAAGGCGGGCTGAATCTTCATGCGCTCGACATCTTCGCATAGCGATACAGCGAGAGAATCTATGTTGACGAAGGACAGCCGATGAGTGGTATTATACCTCCTAAATATGGTAAGCTGGATGGTTTCAAAGAGAAAATTTTCCGCACAGAAAGTTAAACTCGTTAATAAGTTCTTGCGGATCTCTATCGACCAGGTCAATGAGGGAGACATCGGGGGGGGGAAGGGGGGGGTGGGGAAAGGATATTCACCTGCACACGTCAAAGATACGTTCCCACCACTCTCGCTGTCTCGCATCCGCCATCGGTGATGTTGAATACACAAACGTCCGTTGAGAATTATTCGCTTGCGGGTTCAGTTCAATAGGCCGAGGGAACGCTTGTCTTGGGAAGGGGCCTTGTTCGTATCCATAGACTAAGGGATGACGATGTGTAGGAGATTCTTCCTGCTGCTCACGCAAGATTGAGCACGGTCACTACCAATAAAAAAGGCGTTTATACCTTCACACAATGTTCCGCCTCAGAAAGTGGAGTCAGGCTCGGAGACGGACGGAGGGTAGGCGTATCGATTCGGAGGTTGAGAGGTCGTTCAGGGTGATGGATGGACTGTGATGTATGATCGACCATTCTGCGATCCTGCGTTTCTGGCGGGTCAATTACAATTTCTGTGGTGGTTCTACGACGCTTCGGATTGGGGGAATTTGAATCTTCTGAGACCCTCTTTTTACATCTCCTTTGGCGCGTACCGGGACGCTTATCTGGACCCCTCCGTTTGGGCATTACATCATACTCGCATTCGTTATTTCTTCGGAGACAATTGTTGCATTCGGGCCTAGTTGAATCACATCGTATTTTGCGTGCACGACTAAGAAGAATATAGATGTTGGAGAAAGTCCGGTGATCATCAGCCCATCAATAAAAGGTTTAATGGGAATAAGAGACAATGACGGCGGACGTACCAGAGGCGACAAGCTATGACAACAGGGTTTATCCCCTTTCGACTGTCTCGTGAGTTGTTAGTTGCATTTGACATCGAAGGATCCGACCGCTCGGCAATGGCCACAGAATTGGACCTGTGATCAGTGCCCACACTAGTGCTGTTCACAGCCGAAGGAGGTCGTTGATAGTAGGGAGGAGTATGGGACGGTCCACCAGGCGACAGTTGCCTTAGCTGTGGAGGATTGCACCTGAAGTCTACCGTAGTCGTAACATGCGTTGTGTCAGGGATACGCGAGCTAAAAGAGGAATAATGAGCAAAACGGGTAACGAAATTATGCCCCGTGTGGTAAGGGGGAAGGTGGATGTAATGAGACTGGGAGAACGTGATTTGTCGAGCCATTGAGTTCGGAGGATCTAGTCGTGTATCGAGGATCGGTATCTGTTGTTGGTTGTTTTTGTTAAGTCCTTGTGCGAAATCAAATTGCGGGGCAAGAGTTTCCGACGGAGCAACGGCAGCTTGTGGATGATGTTGATACCGGACTTTATTGGGGAGAAAGTTGAAAGAGAAGGCGGAGACAGATGCAATGGCAACAACGTACGAGATTCACGACCACCCTGCACAGCGCGTGGCATGCGAGGGAAGACTCCCCCTACCGGGGAATGTAGTCCAGATCCATCGTCGCTCAACGAGGGGACGTCTTCTTGGATTATGGCGAAGTGGAAGGGGGCGTAGAAGTCGTCTTCGTGGCTGCTTGGGCCCATAGCAGCGGGGCCGGTTCGTGGAGGAGACAGGGTTTGCGTGAAAAGAGCCAGGGAAGCGGGCGTAGTGGAAACAGCAGACCCACACGAGTCTTGAGGATGGTAGGGCGGGATGGAAAAGGTATAGAGGACGAAGATGGAGTCACCTGTGAATTGAGGTCTGCGGTGACCAGTGAGAAGAAATTTCTGAATCTTGGGATGATGATCGACGATTTCTCCGCGCTGGAACAGGCAGAGTTTCTCGACGGTCGGGTGTGATTACTGCTGTTGGAGGGATTTCTTTCTCGCCCTTTGAAAGGCGGTGCGTTTCGAGTCGAACGTTAGTACAAGCTAAAGGGAAATGGAAATGTGCCCCAGCGACTACACGCCTGTCGGCCACCGTGCTCAGCTAAGCCCTGCATCCTCCAGCTCAGATCGGCAAATCTCCGGAGTGACCGTGAGGATGCAACGAAAACATGCCCCACAACATAAGTCGTTTCTAATTTTAGTCCCATCAGGTCCTCGCCAAGGCAACTCTGAACAATGCTCCACGTTCCGCCCAAATGAACCAAGTGTGCGTGAGTAGATAATTAAAACTACGTTCGAGGTCATCGTCCGACGATGTTAATCATGTCAACCTTTTCATATCATCAGTCGCCAGCGAGACCGACGTCGGACCATCAGCTTGAAATAGAGTGAATCCACATACTGACACGCCCATGATGTGCCTTGAAACGCTGTAATTCACCACCTGAGCCACTCCTTGTCCGACTAGCGTTTCATTTTTTTTTTTTCACTCACATTGATGGCGGGTTTTCCTTCAGCCGCAGCTGCAAGGCTCGGGATCAGGATTCTCCAAAATTATAGTCTGTTTAAAATTGACAAAAACTAGTCGCAAAAAAAAAAAAACGACAGGAGAAGAGGGACGTCGACAGAAAGGAGACATAACGCTAATTAATGGACGATATATAAGATGGGAGAGAGGGTGTGACAACCATTGGAAGATGTGGTATAAGAATAACACGAAGAATATACGATAGAATAAAGAGACAAGATTGATTCATATAAAAAGGAGGGAGACGTGGTATCGGGGCAAGGTTACATAAGAAAGAAACAGGAAAAAACAACCCATAATGCGATCATCAGGCCACGGCTCTGGCTGGTGAACAATCGGGTCAAGGTAGGCGCGGGAACAACTTGGATTGGATAAGTGAAAGCATTTGGCAGAGAGCGTAAAGCGTTGAAGGGCGTGGGGGTCATGGTCCGAGGACTGGCACGCGAGATTTAACCAACCGAGTGGGAATCGATAGTACAAGGAAAACGTTATACCATTCACCAATTATTACAGCAAACCGCATTCCCTGAGATGAAGCTGAAGTAGGATATCCTGAATGGCGCTCAGCACGACTAAGGAAACGGTAGATTAGCTTCTTTCCGATAGGAGCAACGACTGAACTCCACGTACATTTGATCTGTTGTGTGTCGGTGGCGCAAGTATAGTGAGCGTAAATTTGTTTGGTGGCCGCGCTCTGATTAAGGGACACAAAACGATGCAACAGGTAATCGCAAGCCGCGTCATAGTTGTCACCGCCAGTGTAATCAGGGAAATAGTCACCCAATGGGGATCGAGGGAGTTTGTCGGCAAACAGGTCAATTTTGTTCAAGAACAAGATCTACGAGGGAGGAAAAGAGTAAGCGAGAGATCACATAATTGATTTGAATGAACGTACTATGGATGTTTTGACGAACCATCGGGAATTGCATATTGAATCAAAGAGGGTTAAGGCCTCCTGCATACGATTCTAGAAGGAACAAGAGCATTATACGTGGGAGAGTGACCAGCGGAGATAGATACTTACCACGCTTTCATCTTCATAAAGCATCTGATCGTATTCGCTCAAACTGACGAGGAAGACAAGGGCTGTGACATTTTCGAAACAATGGATCCACTTCTTCCGCTCGCTACGTTGACCGCCAACGTCGAAGAGTTTGTAGGTAAGCTCGCCAACCTTGAAGGTGGTTTCTGTGATACCAGTGGTCTTGACACGACTGCGAAGAATGTCCTGGTCTGTGGGAAGATAGCCAGGCTGGGCCATACGGTCAATGGCATTAAAATAGTAGATGGCGGAGTCGTTCAGCTGGAACTCGCGAGAACGGCGGACAGCTTCTTTGACACTGGGATCACGCCAGAGATTGCGAATGGCATCTGTCACGTCACGAGGGAGCATCTCGGCCTCGATCTGACCGGGAAGTGCGAGAACCGTGGCCTTGCGGGCGTCGTTTTGAGGGGCGAGCTGGAGGTCGAGATGGGGCATCGCCTCCAGTATAGCTCTACAAAACCACGGTTTGACCATGGCGTGTTGCCAGCATAGAGACCGCTTACCGCATAGACTGAATGGTGTTTGAAAAGATGATTTCCTTGTAGGAATCCCGCTCCTGGTCGTTGTAGCCCCCATTATGAATCAATTTCATCTGCTTCAGAACCGTCGACTGAAGCCGAAATTAGCATCAAGTCGGCCCAAAACTGAATGAGTGGCTAACCTTGCCCGACTCTCCAGCACCGAGTAAGAGCATCTTTATTTCGTTTTTTGCCATCATCCTGTCGCGCTTGAGCTGATTTTCGATTTCATCGTTGCCTGGGAAGGATCAGGTGGGTGGCAGACGTGGAGAACGGCGAGTACGTACGGGCTTTTGCCTCTTCGTCGACGGTGGAAGACTGGACGCAACCCATTGGAAAAGGCAAAAACGCGGGAGGAGAAAGGGAGGAAGGAGGAAAACGCTGACCAATCCACAGCAGCCAACAACTCCCCATTCAGTCAGCTGACTGACCGCCGGCTATCACGAGTCAGGAAATAGCCGGCAGTTGTCCTCCACGTCCCCTTGGCTTGTCACTCCGTTGTCTGATGAGTCGAAGATTCCAATTATGCCTACTCACCTGGCTCGGATTGCCATAGGTGCAGTCTTGCTTCATGATGCACAACCTTCAGTAAAGCCGATCGAAGCATATCAATAATTTATGTGTCAAAAGACAGGCAACCGTCAATTCTTGATTACTCTCTATATCACGCATTTCCACACCTCTTGCCCTACTATCGTTTTAAGGCTTCGAACGAGCTACCATCCGATATCACCGATGGTCCAATTGAACAAATCGACTAAATAGACAAAGCTCTAAAATCCTACTTGATCTACTTGGCTGATATCAAGGAAACGCTGGGGTAGTTTAGGGGCTGGAAGTGACTGCAAGTTGCTGTATTAGTGATTCCTCAAATCACTGGAATACAAGGGTGGTCGACTTCGTTGCCCGTCGCTATTCCCGAGGAACATCTCGACAACAATATATGTATCATATTCCGTGCCTGTGCCGCGGCAGTTTTCGAGTCAGGCACATCTTAATATATAATGTACGCGACTCCTACAAATCACACCACTGTGAATTAAGCCATCAAAGCATTCGCTCCCTAGCCCTCAGAACTCTCTCCGTGTCTGATTCTTGGATACCGACACCGCGTGGTTAGCTATTATTTCTATGACAACGTCGAGAGCGATCTCTTTCTACCGCGCATTAGTTCTCGACATGCGCTACAGTTAGCTCATTCAGCCTGAATTTCTCGCAGCATTCTTTTGGCGCTCGCTTACCTTTCCTCGTTATTTACAACATCATGGATCACATTTTGGAAAAAGTGAACCCCACCCGGATTGAACGGATGACCTTGAGGAAACACGCATACACTGGAATCTCACGCTCTACCACTGAGCTAGGGGTCCTCAAATTAATTATGGAAAGTGAAAATAATGCGGACATAAGTAAAACCGTCTGGTGAGAAAAAATAACAACGCTGAGCGTTTTTTCCCAAGTTGTTACCACGTCGTAGTGAATTGGCCCTCATGGCAGACCATGTGCAACGCAAGTCGTATGTTAAGAATAAATGTCTTCAAGAAGTAATCACGCGTTCAAAATGAAGTATAATAAAACTTCTGTTGAGTATAATTAAGCGGTCAGAGTACGTTTAAGGTGTTCAGCCGCACCATCACGCGCCACACTGCTATTCATAGCACTCGTCGCGCCCATCAGCCCTAAAATCACCTTGTCAATACAGGAAAGAAGTTACGATAGGTGAGAGTACTTCTAAAACAAATCAGTTCCGGTCTGCGGAAAACTAACATAGATGCGCCATGCTCTAATACCTCGGCGTTCAATCCCGGCTCATAAGCGAACGGCATTAACAAATGCTTGTATGCCGAATTTTCCCGCTGGTTGCAATTTGACGACCTAAGCCCCGGGTTGAGGGTTTATTTCGAGCGTCATTAACTGGAGGTACTGTCACCGTCAGAAGAAGTTGCCTCGTAATGTGAGAATTAGTTTGTTACCATAACTTGAGTGCGAGCATCCTCTCTATTGTTCTCCGGCCGAGCATTGCAAGAGGACTGCGAAAATGCCATAGATCTTCAAAATATGCCCGGTACTATGTGTAACCAATCGGTCTGCTTTCCGAATTTCATTGCTGCGAGTGCTGTTCCAACAGAAGAGCTTCCTGTTCAATGTTCGAAGGTACCAACGCGGGAGCGGAAGTCACTTACACGAGTAGTCAACATTCTCCAACATCGTGGGCTCTGAGAGGCAGTCCCAACTCATTTCATATCGAACGTCTAAAACAAGTGGATACTTTCTAGAAAATCAGGGACCTCTTCTAATAATATGATGCACCTTCATTGAGAGGCAGCTTTCTGCCTAATCATTCGCGCCTGAATCAGGAATGAGAACTTTCATTAGCGCGTTTTGGGGGCATCTCAGAAGGCCTTGAGAAGTCCATCTAGAAAAATCAAAAACCTCGCGGCTGGCTGTGACAGGGAAACTTGGTTCCCATTTCCACAACCTGTGCTTGAATTGAAATTCTGTCACGCCGTTCTATTCATCTTAGATAACGATAACCCTTGGTTCGCCATATGTTTCCGAGAACTTCGGTCTCTCAGCCGTATCGGATGCTGCCTACCGTAGTATTATCAGGTGGGACAATGAGCCCCTTGTCATTTCCATCTGTTTCTTTCCAGCAGGTGGCGTGAATTGAAATCTAGACCTCGTAACCTAGCTCCCTGCCAGATGTCCCAGGAACTTCGGTCTCTCGGCCATATCGGACGCCGCCTACCGTAGTATCATGAGGTAGGGACGCGAGCCTCTCACCATTCTAATCTCTTCCTTTCCAGCCAGTGGCGCAAATTGAATTCCAGACTTCGTAACTTAGCTCAATCACTTTCACTCAACATGATATGGTCAAATATTCGGAGAGGGTCGGGTTGTCGATATGCTATGCTATTGTAGAACACTCTTGATCGGTATATACTAACACTGAAAGGTGAAGAGTTGCAATGCATATGGGATAAATGCTTTTGCCTTGTTGAATTGGTGACGTGATTGATATACTTATATGAGCATGACGATCGATCTGCCAATCTGGCAGCCTCAAAGAGAGATGTCCATATCGAAGTTCCAACGCAACTCTGGATGACACGGATGGGCATGATTTAATGAAATTCCTCGAGGACTACAACGGGAGAAAGTTGCGGATTCTAGATTATAAACAAAAAAGCCAGATGTTTCCAAGCGACAGTAAGAGATCCCGAAATGATAAACATCTAGATTCTTCGAATTGAGGACTGCGCGTGGGATCACAAGACGTGAACGGGACGATGTGACGAAGCAGGGTTGCCTAGTCTTAGTTTTTGCCACTGCCAAGGACTTGCTTGGACGGGGATGAATGGGCGAATGGGACTTGGCGGTGTGAGAACAGCCTCACACGTATAAGCGCTTTGATCGAGAACGGCGAAGACGGTTTCAACATGTGGTGCCCGGGGTCTAAGCAGGCTCATTGCCGTGCCTGACGACTAGTTAAAGGATTCAAAGACCAGCTGGGCGGAAAGGTGAGAGTGTGGCAACGAGTAAAGAACTTCCCTGACATGAGAATTGTGGTGGTATACAAAATAATATTCAGGAGGCGACGGCTGGCCGAGAAGTTTCGATGAGTGAGTACCGATGCATATTGTGGATGAAATTGAATAAAATCCACAGGATGAGGGGGTTGGGAAAGAGATTTGTGTGGGACGAAGGGACTCGGACGGGAAGGTAAAGACACGTGGCGAGGACCTGACATGGGACTAAAATTAAGGAAAACGACTTATGTTGTGGGGCAATGTTTTCGTTGCATCCTCACCGGTCCAGCTCCGGAGATTTGCCGATCTGAGCTGAAGAGGAATGGCAGGGCTTAGCGAGCACCGGTGGCACCGACAGGCGTGGTGTCGCTGGGGCAACATTTCCATTTCCCCCTTTAGCTTGTACTCAGACAGTTGTCGTACTTCGAAACGCAGCCTTCCATCGCCGCCTTTGTCAACAGTCAGTGCGGACACTGAACAACTCCCTTCGACCGACCAGTTCAGAATCAGACACAACGACTCTGACAATCTCGTCTCGGAGTATACAGCATCACTTGCCCTGGTATTCAGTGCTTGTGTTCGTTCAGACCGGTCCGGGTAGACAATTCGGTCGATCAGCTGCGCAGCGAATGTGAGTTGCGAGATAAGGTGATAGTCTTCATGCTCAGTCTGGAGTTCATGCTCAGCGCAAGCACTCATGGCAATTCGCTAGCAGGGAGTGTGACAAATAGCCATCTTGGTCTACTATAACCGACGTTTTCCATCCGCGCTACCGACCGAGATTCCTGAGGGAATATGGGGACGTCGTGAATTGGGTCTGCTGTTTAATCCCAACGCACCCCGGGCAAGTGTCCCCCTGGCTCTTGTCGACGCTATATTACTCCGCGTGTGCTCCTCCACGAAACCGGTCCCGCCGGAGGCCTGAGCTATGGGGCCCCAAGCAGCCACGGGAAGCGACACTCTCCTCACGCCACCCTTCCACTTTCTCCGCCGCATAGGCCATCCCAAGAAAACGAGAGAGTCCTGTGATACCAAGCACGGGGAAGTGCGGAAATGGATGAGCTGCGGAACTGGCTACTTGGACTCCGATAGGACCTCCACGTGTACCCCGCGGTTAGGTGGACTGTCCATTCCATGAGCACCACTGCGCAATCGATGTCGAGGGGCCGACGGGTCGTTATGATGTCTCCCGTAAAACCCGTTCTGTGTTTTGGCCAATTCGGAGCATCTGTCTCCGGCTTCTCTTTCAACTTCTCCAACTTCCCCAATAAAGTCCGGTATCGGAAACAATCATCTCCGCACTAGAGCTGCCGGTTGCTCCGTCGGAAAAGTTCCATGTGATACTCTAACGATCCCAATTTGATTTCGCACAAGGACGCCTCAACTCAGACAAACATACAAAACCGGTCAACCAAGAACTCACGTATTGAACCTTGTCAGGGAATGACCTTCGATACATTTCCGCATCGATCCTCCGCCCGAGCTCTCAATGCCAGCTACGACTAAACCACATGTCACGTTCATACGATACGATGCTGAAGCACGGATGCCCGGCACACGTACTCCTCAATCCATTCGCCAGCCTTCACGCTTCGTTAATGTCCCGTCCCTAGCTATCGCCGGAGATAATAATTTACGTTTCCGCCCGAATCGTTTTGCTACTGGCTCATATCCTACTTTGATTGAGGATCGTCAGCTCTATCCACTACAGGACAGCAATCGCACGTTTTGGGTGCGTAGATCCGAGACTTGTTTGAGCGCTTTGCTCTCAAGGTGCAATCTGTGGATCACAGCGACAGCATCCAGCCTTACCAGGCTCCGCGAGAGATAGTCTAGCTGGCGATATGTAATTGACGGCGTTCTCAGTCCCATTTACTCGCCGTAGTTCGCTGGAATGGCCTACCGATTACTAGTCGCTTGAATAAGTTGCGGACCGTCGGTATAGAGTCAGTTTTTTTTAATCCTTCGGCTGTGAACAGGCAACTAGGTGCGATGGTTGTGTCACTTGGAAAAGATCCTTCCTGTCAACCTATAGACCCTTTTGCCGATTTCAGAACGCGCTCGCCGTCCATCCGATTCCATAGTCGCCGCCGAGTCGGCAGGACATTCGAGGAAGGCCTAATTTCCTTCTGCTTGAGGGCTGGGAACACGGCTCGAGAGGCGGGTAGGCACGATAACGCACACTCGGCTCTACACAGATAGTTCGCATACCACATATTTGACAATCTAACAACTCATCACCCGAGACCCATGGTCGGGCGAAATAAGGGAAATCAAACCCTGTTGTCATTAGCTTGTCGCCTCTGTGATTTAACGCATTTCTCGCCGGTTCCGCACCATTGGGTCCTATATGTTCAGGAACGCCTGCATTAAACCGCTTTTTAATATTGGATTGGGTCTTATGATCACCCAGCGGACTTCTCCGCACTTCCTTATTAATTTGACATATCTTTAGTCGTCTGACGACGCGAAATTAAATCGGAATGTATTGATTCACTAGAGATACCTGAACTGACCAACAGCTCTTGGCTCTCCGCTCGAGACGGAACGGGAGTCACTTAGCTCGAGTGATGAATTCATTGAATGCCCAAATCAACGGAGGGGTCCAGATTAAAGCGCCGGTTACGACGCCAAAGGAGATGTGAAAAGAGGGTTCTCCAGAAGATTCAAATTCCCCTCATTTCGCAGTCGGTTCGTAGAACCACCACCAGAATATAGGTAATTGACCCGCCAGAACGCAGGATCGCAGAATGGTCGATCATACATCACAGTCCATCCAGTTCACCCTCGAAACTGACCCTCTTCAACCTCTCCGAATTCGGAGTAAGCCTACCTCCGTCCGTCTCCGAGCCTGACTCCACTTTCTGAGGCGGAACCATTGTGTGAAGGTATAACGCCTTTTTATTGGGTAGTGACCCGTTGCTCAATCTTGCGTGTAGCAGTCAGGAGTAATTCTCTCCGCTACAACATCGTCAATCTTGCCTTCTTAGTGTAGTCTTGTTACGCTCCTTTGATATAGTCGATACTTGAACGTTTCATCGCCCTTCCCCCAAGACATCACTGCACGTACCCCTTAGCCCCTTTGCCTCTGCCTCGCTCCCGTGCACACTTCTCCTTCCCGCTCACCCTAGCTTGAACTCGTCAGACCTCCCGCAATGCGATTATATTTTCTCAACGACGTTTTGTGTATTCAACATCAACACCGTGATGGCGGATGCGAGACAGCGACCCCGCTAGTGGATGTGGGCAA